>HE669236.1:0-31115 GCA_000313835.2 Heliconius melpomene melpomene | reverse complement strand
CAGACTTCATTCTCAATTCGTTATATTTCGTTACGTAACGAAACTGAGAAAATATGAAGCCTAGTTCACAATTACGGTACCAATGTTTCTTATATATGTTTATAATAAAATTTTATCGAACCGGTGCTTGTATATGGAAGATATGTATATAAGAAAAAAAAATTGCTGGCATATGAAAAAAACTATTAGTGACTTTTCATAACGTAAAGTAACCAAAAATAATGATTTTTAAGTTTTTTTGCTTGTTTGCTTGTTTGTCTATGTGTTTGTGCACGCTAATCTCAGAAACAGCTGAACCGATTTAGTTAAATTTATTTTTATTCTTTCTGAAATTAGTTGTGATTTTGTGATTATTATTTTTTGATACATATTTTTGTATTTTCAGTAAGCGTAAGCTCCTATGTCAAATGCTGAAACAAATGCTTTTTTTTTTTAGATATAGAGAACGTCTTAAAAAGACCAATCCTATTAAATATGAAGATATGCGGAATAAACACAAGAATTAAACTTAATTCCAATGATAACGACTCAAATTTTGATATATTTTAAAGTGAATTTAATTTTATCATTAACTTTGTGATCTCTAACTAGAAATATAAGTTTATTACGTTACGAACTAGCATTATTATATTGTTAATATTCTCACTTTGTTATGTTTTCTTCTTACATTTATAATCTGTTAATTCAACGATTGAACTTTTAAAATTTTGATCTGTGTCTCATGAAATAAAAAAACAATAGTTTTATTCATATAATATCGTTATTTTGTTGTGTATAATGCCTTATGTCATCAGTTTCGTAACAAACTTTATCAGTGTTGTTACTTATCAGTTACGTTACGAATTCGAAAATGTCCACTTTTCTGATTATGACCCTTATATGTTCTTAATCGCCGACACTTTACACTTTTCAAGTTCTTTTATAGTCCATGGATATATTCCGACACTATTTATTGCAATTTTTACAGTAATTAAATAAATAACCAAAATTATTCACAGAGCTGATGTTAACCGTGGCACAGCAGCGCCCCTCCTCCCTGGGAATAAATAAGTTTAATTTCCTCCGTAATAAATAAAGTTAATGTTCCGAGTAGGTACCCTCGGTTATAATATAGAGCAGCTCGCTCACTAAAGTCTTAAGTACAAGGAATATTTAGTAATAGTTTTTAATCGGTATTATACAAATGAGTGCCAAATATATCTAATATTTGTATATATTCATACTTGAAATTGTAAATATACTTATATCCAATCGACATACGGACTTCAATTTATTTTGTTTGAAGTACAAACTAACTGAAGTCCGTATCCATATAGTACTATAGTACTTGTACGAGTATATAAAAGTGGTGCAGGTACAAATTTAATGGCCATTTACCCTTAAAATTTAAACAAAAACGAGTCCAACGCTACATGGCTTATAAAATAAACAAGTAATATTTAACTTGAGTCGTTCGGGATCAAACGCGAATGTAAATTGAGTGACAAGGGATAAACGTCCTGAACAAACTGAAGGATTTACGACTAAGACCATGGGAGCATATATTCTACAAATATTTAACAGTGTATAAATATTTTTATATAAATATTGTACATTCTCGATTTGTGCACAGGCACAAATCACTCGTTACAGTTAGAGAACTGTAACGAGTGATTTCGTTATCACCATTTGGAGTAATGTTTATTATTTAAAATAATTTTTATCTTTCCTAGTCTTAGACAAAGCATTCAGCCTACAATTTTTCTTATTACAAAGAAATAGAGAATTGGATAACTGTACATTTTGTTGCACATATGTAAAAAACATAATTTGCGTGGAAATGAAAAGGGTTCAGTGGATTTTTTTTCGTTTTTTAGTCTTTAAATATTTGCAGTAAAAATCTGGTGACAAGCTGTCACCTGGTGACTTCGCCCCGTATTTTAGTTTGAAGTTGCTATACCTTATTGGAACTGCGACCGTAAAAGCGATGATTAATAATTTTCATTTCATCGCAGTGCCCAAGACAAAAGACGCCTCAAATGCGATCTGAGAGCGCAGTAACATAAGGTTCCCTCTACATTCCTCCCACCCTTTATCAGAGAGTAAGCATATCACAATGCCGTTTGTTAACATAAAGTAAAATGGCAATTTAAAAAAGTAAATATGATGTTACAACAACTAGACATATCTATCACATGAACATACCCATGTCAAAAGCCGTCACTTTTCACCAAATATTGCTCAAATCAAACCCAATACATATATTATACCTTATATCTACAAACATAAGTTTGAAATTCAATTGAAATAACTTAAAACGAGTTTAATAGTTATTTGTATTGTGTTTTATAGACGGTAGGTATCTCAAATATTATCGATGCGTGATTGTATTGTTGTTTGTGGGGGGTAGTGTATTCTTGTTGTTTGTGGTCTAACCTGCTGATTCTATTGCATCAGTATGCTAATTCTTAGCACAACAAGATTGAAACGTAGTTTCTCGATCACCATCAGTAAATTTAGTTGACACTACTAAGAGCTTCAACTGACACGCTCGGAACACCATAAATGAACAAATCAATCAATCAACCTAAGAGTTTTGGAAAGACAAAAAAATGTTATGTTAAAGTCCTCCTAATGTTGCTATAGTTTTTCAAAAATATTTAAGGCGTAGCTTAACTGTCAATATAATAAACAAAATGGTAACTGAATATGTGTGTGAATACCTTTAGAATTCATATCTATTTTAACAATTTTTTTTACGTTTATTCCAAATTTCTTCAATAATTTCAATTCAAATAATCCATATAACATTCATCAATTAGTCAGCCCCCAGCAACAAGCAGTTCAGAAAAGACCACCAGAATTCTGAATGAAGAAAAACGATAAAACAGACCACCTTAAGTAGTTAAGTTTTAATTCGATAAGTCGCCACCAGCCCGAGTGACGTCACTCTGCGAGCGTGAGTGTAATTTGTGAGATTAGAGGCCGGGATTGAGGATAAGCCGGGTAGATGGTCCCGGGCGATTGCGGCCGCGGCGTCACTACCTACTGCCTACTACCTAGGAGAAGTTACCTTGCCGTGTATAATTTTGTAAGATCTAATGTAATTTGATAATCGTTATGTGAAGTTTTGATGTTATAAGGCCTTATGTGGGCTTTGAAGGTTAAAATTTGACTTTTAATAGTTGATTTGTCAGTTATAAGAGGTAGCGGGAGCGAAGAAGTGATGAATGCTAATATAATAGTTTTCTGTCATAAAATAGTGGCTATATAAGTGAATTTGTTACGAAATAAGATATATTGTATAAATTTCTTATTCTCAGAATGAATGTTGCTACTCCATATTATAAAACAAACTCTTATTTTTTTTAGTTTACGTTAGAATTATCTCTTAGTTCTCCCCTGTACTCCTTGAGAAACCTACTAATTGCATCGCTTTGCGCCGCGTAGTTCTAGCTCTAGTTATGACTGAGGTTATTCATTTCTACACAATTGTATAGTTTTACATGAGGCCAGTCATAAATGTGACGGGTTGAAAATTCGATTCTCACTTGAAGAAATGAAAACGTTAAATATTTTCGTGTTGAGGTCTACCACTCAACACGCAATGCTTATAGAAATTGGCGGAAAGTGGTGAACGGTACTATCTTAATGGAAATGGAGTGTCTTAAATTAGGTCCCCAGGTTCCCTCTATCAACCCTGCTACATGCGGGATACAATGGCAAGCTAAAAAACAACAAGCGAATAATCACAAAGCACACGTGTCGTACAACGCCACTAATCTATCTACGTCAGTGAAGTCATTAGGCGAGGATAGAAAACGCTACCTCATGATGCCACTTGACAGGAGGGTTAAAAGCGTCTCAAGCTTCTTTATTACAGCTTTATTAGTAGATTTCATTATAATTCTTCGCTAACTGTATTACACTCATTTTTTTCCATGAAACTAAAACAAAATTATAAGTGTTAATAAAATGGTAGCTGTCTTACTCGTAACACACACAGGTGCAGCGTCTGTAAACGCTACAGTTGTGGATTTGATTTCCACTCGGGGTAATTATTTATTTAATTATTTTCATTTTCTCGCTCCGGTAACAAAACAAAGGGTTTTAGGATCCGCCACTCAACACGCAATGTTTCACCATTTACCACTGCTCCACAATAACCTTCTATTATTTTAAATACGAAAATCAACACTGCACTGTACATTAGGACATTCCAAAAGCAAATTACTATAAATAAGTACCTTTCTTAAAAATAGAACTCACAGCCATCATCAAATCCAAACAATTTACAACTACGATACAATAGCAAACTTCTTATTCTGAAACAGCAATATTCATTACTGTTGCGAGTGTCACGAGGCAAATGGTGGCAAGTGCAATAAAAATGTCAACTTCTTATGATATTGCTCCTTTGGTTTAGATATTTTAACCGTATAAAAGTGTGCTAATATTATTAGGAAATGCTACGGGTACTTAATTTCTAACTGCGCGGGTTCCCGCTATTCTAATACTTTTAATATTAAGCATCCTTAGTGCATACAATCACGCTGTATCCTGCACAGAGCAGGGTTGGCAGAGAAAACTTAGTTTTGAAACACTCATTGAGAAACTTATTTTCCCTACTATCATCTAATTTCTTGAAGCTTTGCGTTCTGTTGTGCGTTGTGCTTTGTTTTGTTACCAGAGCGAAGAAATTTAACTATTGAATCATTCTTTAGAGTTCAAATGGAACCCACAACCCCGTCGCGCTTATATCTGTGCCTACAAGACCAACCTAACTATACTAGTGTGTGAACAATACACACTAATATCTATTTGGCTGTCAATTATTATTTGTCCTAATTAAAAACCTGAGCGACCAGATCAGTCTTTGATGACACAAAAAGACCACTTGTATATTGGACGAAAACGTAGAACAGAGTATCTTGACACTAGCTTACCTATGGAACGAACCTTCAGGCAGCCCTAGTGGCTTAATATAAAAGTCAGTGTCACTTTTAAAACAGGTACTTTAGTAATTACTTATCATTTAACTTCTACGTTTAAAAGAAACAACTAAGTTGACTCTCTTTGATGAGCACAAAGTTTGTAGTTCAAACAATATCTTGAGAGATTTCACATTTGTTATCTCTGTATAACTTCTTCTTGTTAAATATAATACTAGAATAGTACTAAAATATACTTATAATTAACAAATGTGACGATCAAAAAGCGTTCCGTCCATACCTATATTATAAATTCGAAAGTAACTCTGTCTGTCTGTCTGTCTGTCTGTCTGTCTGTCTGTCTTTTACGCGATCAGGGCCAAACCGCTAATTTAATTGTGATAAAATACTCATATAGAGATACTTGAGGGTCTCGGGATGAACATAGGATATTTTTTTTTCTCATATTTGTAATATTTTCGATATATACCAATATATTAAAATAATTATTAATTTGACATGCAATTTATTCCGCCATGTTAATAACAACCGTCGTTGCTAAGCAACGATTTGCAAAGTTTGTTGTTACAAAACGTCACCCAAAATGAGCTTGCTTAACGCATCCCTATATTGAAAACTGTAAATATTTTCATAAATGTATTTAATAAACATTCTTATAGTTCAAGCGGGCGTAGTCGCGTTCGGGTCCACTAGTCTTATTATATTTTAGAAGGAAAAGTTCAGTCGTGGCGCAGCAAAGCGTGTGGCTGTAAATGCGACATATTCTGGGTTCGATATCCACTTGAGGAAATGAAGTATTTAATATTCGCATTTCTTCTTATCTGATACTTCGAATGTCTTATGTGATACTTCGAATATACCCGCTTTTCGTATCCAATTTGAATAAATAGAGGTCCACACAAAACACAAACTTTTGTGATTTGAGCAACAATTCGGGTTTGCGTGAAATATTAAATAAATTAATGAATTATATTTGGTATGTAGGTTAGGATTTACTGAGACCCCTACAGGGTAAAAGCTAAAAGGAAATCCCTAGAAATCACTACACAAACGGGAAAAATGGGAACTTTACTTAAAGCGCATTCAGATAAAATTGCGAATGTCTACTAGTAATATTTTAAACTTTTCCTTTAAAGGACCATTTTTAAAGGATTTCTCCAAATTTGTAACGGAACAAAACAGAATTTTACCTTTTTTAGCCCACGATAAAAAAGTTGCTAGAATTTGAAAATATTATAATTTAACCCTATGAACTAGCGAGTGACCTTTTAAACCCCTTTGATTACATTCAATAGATCCTAGCGATTCTAAAGCTTTTGCTATTAAAGCCGATTAGTTCTATGCGTCAGTGTCTGAATACACGTTAATCGAGTTAAATCACATTAGCTCATATCCAATTATTTACTTTTAAAAATTAGTTTTAGGCTGTATCCCGCACGTAACAGGGTAGGCAGAGGGAACCTGGGAACCTACTGTTAAGATACTCAGTTCAGAATTCCACTTTCCGCCGAATTCTGGAGGTATTGCGTGTTGAGTGGCGGAACTCAATGCCACACTCTACCGCGTTACCTGAGCGAGGAAATTAAAATATGAAACATTTCATTTCCTTTTTTAATTACATAAAGCAATCGAGAAGAAGCTATTTAGCTCTTCGTAAACTTACTCCGTAGGTGCCCAATGCGCTGTAGACACCCAGCTCAGAGCAGTGCCTGGGATTTTTTGCTCCAAGTGTAGAATTTAGAGGCATCTTAAAATATGCATAATTGATCATTTTCACTTTCTGAGCTACTCTCTCTACATTTGGTGTACCAAATTCGTATTTATCTTCTGTTATTTTCGCTATGTGTTCTTCAGTAATTGTACGTTTTCACACTAAATTTGAAATTAAAATATATTATTTACATTGCTCTGCTCCGGTACAAGACAAAATGCAGCATTCCGCGTCCCAAAATCTCGAAAATTTTGAGGAAAGTGTAGAACAAAGTGACTCAATATTAAGTTCTTTCTAAGAAGCCATTTAAATGAACGACACATGACTAATCTCTACGCAAAATACGTACGACACTTAAGAAATCACTCTCAACAAAAAAAACCACAGCTGCTCTTTTCATCCCAATCTTTTATACTGTTTGAGCTTCGAGTATCTCCATTGAACGCGTCGTTGTCATGTTGACTTTGCTCTCAGGTTGCACAAACATTTGTGCAATCAACGTAATTTGTGTAACCCTGCTATGAACAATGGCTGTCACGCTATACCACCTTTTGTGGTTTATAGAGCTTCGGAATTTGGCTGGGTTGCTATATATTTAATGCCCGTAAAGGACTTAATATTAAAATTGGTTATGGATATATAAAACGTAGCGTAGGTAGCAAATAGATTGTATATGGTGTTAGCCGATACAAGTTACAATTACCACTCGCGCGTATTTATTTGCAAAGTGAAGGGAGACTTGCACTATATTGTTACAAAATCATAGTTCTTTTCAAACTTACATAGAAAATTTCACAACTGTAGGAAGAAGAAGTACACAATTTCTAGATACTACAAGTACAAATTGTAAGAACTATTAGACGAATAGTTTTGAGATTTGTTCATATATTTTACTAACATAAGAAAATAAATCGCACCTACCTCGACAGGTTACGTTAGCGAAAATGAAAGATTCAAATTATTGTTCGTTCAACATCGAACAATAAATATTTCCCATATATCGAAGTCCTGAACTGAAATATTAAAGAGGCTCGTTGTGCCATTTCCCTGCTGAACTGCAAAAGTTTTAACGTCTAAGACATAAAGTGCAAATTCCTTTGACAATTTAGTTAATAACAGAAAGATTGGCCAACTTTGTTGACACTTGAAGCGTCGAGTACATATTTTATCGGATATCGATCAAACAAATAACCTTTATGTTTGTAAAGGACTTGAAAAGGTGATTTCTTCTTCATATCACAATAGTTATTATAGAAATTGATCTCGTAGTCTCCGGCTTTTGGTAAGGTTTTATTAAAAGTAGAGGAATTCTTCTAGCTTTCAAGGTGTTTATAAATTATTAAAGAAAATAAATAAATAGTACTTTTGTGACATCACTTATTGCGTCAAGTGAACGCTATTTTTAAAAGCTTTTATTTAACTTGCAATATATGTATGTGGGTTCGGGTGAAATCTTGGAGCTCAATTTTGAAGTAGATATCTTCAACCAAAGAGCTAAATTTTGTATACACGTTTAGTTTGGATGACAATGCACGATAAAATTTATGACGTCATTTTCAATCTAATATGGCGGACCATACAAGATGGCGAAATAGTTATTTTTAATGTACTTCTACAATATGGGTATCAAATGAAAGGGCTCGTTGAGAGGAACTCGAAAAATAATTCGATGTCGTTCTAAATCCCATAAGGAGGATATTGAAGATAGCCGAGTATCTATTTATTCTACTTCCACAATATAGATATTAAATGAAACGGGTCGTTGACTGTAAATCGAAATCATCGCGTTAATCAATATTAAATTAAATTAAAACTTTAAAATTTTAAACTTTTTACAGATTTTACATAATTAAATTAGTACTCGTTTATTTACAAATGTAAATCACGCGACAAGCTTTTATGATCATATAAATTATGTATAATGAGGTTATATGTTGATAGTTAAAATTTAAAAGAAAAATTTTATTTTCTCCTTTTTAAATAGATTAAATAAAAAGTTTTTCAAAAAAAGATTTTTTGCTTTTAATTTATTTTTTTGAGTTGTCCATTTGTCTGTTCGTCTGTCAAGACCATTTTTGTCAAGGCTGCGTACAGTAAATTATGCTGCATTTTTAAATTAAACCCAAAAAATATTTTCTACGCAAAACAATTACACACTTACAATATAAACCATTTTGAAGTCAAAAATGCTTGAAAAAAGGGTAGTTATATTATACAAAACGATGAGACCGAAAAATTTGGTAATTTCATCCTTTTATGCGTCCTTTGTCAATTTGTTGACTGTCTCGATGAGTGACCGCGGCGGCTCCATGGGCGCGGTGCTTCGAGGGCCATTACAAACTGTAATTATTATTTTGTTTTTGGTCGCGCTGGCTTTGTCTAAATTGCCTTTGAGTATTATGGTTTTTGGTTGAGTTTCCTCGGCCTTCAACTTTTCTAGGTAATCGTATCTGCGCGCTCTCGAGAAGCTAGTCCTGGTGTAGAAGCATAAGCGACAGGGTATAGGTTCGATTTCCACTCGAGGATATGAAATATTTAATATTTTCATTTCGTTGTATTTTCAACGTAGGGAACGGAGTGTCTTAACGCTAGGCTCTCTCCGCCTATTTTTCTGTGTGCGGGATGCAGCGTGAAGGTGATTAATGAACAATGAGCTAACTAATCATTGCTGCTTTCGGCATACTTATTGGGTGCCGGGTTTCCGTTTCATATGGGCCCTATTGAGGATTATTGGCTAGAGCAGTGTCGTAGCTTGCATATCCTATTATACGAGTAATATGTAGTGTTAGCACGCGCCGCGAGCCTAACTAGTAAAGCCTGCGCTGCAATATAACAGAAGCGTGAAGTATGAAGAATATTCTCATAACGCATTGCATGTTACATCAATGTGGGGCGTATTTCAATAATGTTTGGCATCAAATTTTAAAAAATCAACCCATAGTGATTATGACGCCAAATGCAGAGTATCATTTTATATTAGTTCTCAAATATTCTGTACATTTTTATTAAAGAATTTATGAGAATTTTGAGGGATGAAATAAAAGGCAAAGCGCGGCGTTGAGTTCTGCCACTCAATAAGCGATGCCTCTAGAATTTGGCGATAAATGGGAATAGTGTGTCTTAAAGAGAACGGAATATTTTCACACTAGGTTTCATATGTTCCTTAGCCAACCCTGTGATTTGCAGGATACAGAGTGACGCTAAAAAATGATAGTAATTTTGACATTCAAAGATTTTTATGAGTTAGCATCACGGTGCAGCGGGGCAGTATGATTGCAAACACGACGGTTGCGGGTTTGATCGTCACTTGGAGAAAATAATGTCACGAAAATTGGACAGTGCGTGTTTAACAGAATGTCTTAATATTAGGTTCCCTCTGTCTACCCTACTATACCTATACGGAATACCAAGAGAAACCAATTAGGCTTTAGACAGAAGAATACGTGGGTAGGAACAGATGCCTCCAACAATATAGACTTACTTATTCCAAGTTTAGAAAATCTGAAATAAAACTTATTTTATTTAGTACTGAAAAAGTATTCTCTATTTAATTCTTTAAGCGTCTTATGAAACTTTCCATTACGAATTTGCGAAGTCTTTGTTCCAGCGAGTGGGGGCTTGTAACAAACTTATGTAAAACATTCAAGAAATGAAGTAACTCGATGAGGTCCTTGTGGCGTAGATAAGATGACTAAACGCGACAGGTGCAAGTTCTAGATGAACTTATTGGTTTTTTTATTTCTTTTTTGTTCTTTTCTTTACTTCACTTGGTATCCCGCACATAGCAGGGTAGGTATAGGGAGCATGAGGACCTAGTGTTAAGACACTCCGATCCCATTAAGTCACTTCCGTTACATACTTTTTATCGATTCCTGGAGGCATTTCGTGTTGAGTGACCGAGGCGCTCTTTACCAGAGCAAGGCAATGAAAATATTTAATTTCCATCAAAGGCAAGAATGGCAATCGAACGCACAATCTGTCGAGTGCAAAGTCACATGCTCGTGCCCCTGCCCTAACACTTTCCTCATTTTTAAGTTATACAGAGTGGAATTGACAGCACCACTTTAAATGAAACCACAGTTTTAACTATTCTATAAAAGCGTAATATCATTCAGAAAAAAAAAATCCAAAAATGAGAAAGTTATTTTTTCAACCAAAATAAATAATTTAATTATCATTTTAAAATAAAACGCTATTTGTTAACTTTTAAGTATGGACGTTGGGTCTCACAGATCCATCCAATAGTTCTACGAATTCTACAAATCGGCCACTTCTCGGTGACCTCCGCCACTGAGTCGCTCAGTACCTTTCGTATTAATGACAAAATGAATGTAGATAGCAGTGGTTGTGTCTCTGGGTTCAAAACACGTGAGTATTTAACTTTCTAAACGGGGCCTGGGTCTGTCAGACCCGACGTCCATGTTTCCCATACATGAATGATTTCAAAACACCATACATTTTTATAATATTACAAGATATACTTTAATATTTTAATTGTATTATTTGTATTCAAATGTTTTTATTGTTATATATCATATATTATTTTGCACTGTTTCTTATATATTTTAGTAATATAAATATTATTTACCTAAAAAAGATTCAATTTTTTTGTTTTAATGAAAAAAAAAAGATCGACTAAGCACGTCAGGGACATAAATATCGGTAGTTTATCAAAATTAAACAAAAGAATTAGACGGCGACATTTATAAAGAAAATAGCACTTTATCAAATAAAAAGATGCGTTTCGTATACTAAACTACTCTAAGAATTGAGAATGACTTTGACTCGCGTTTCGCGATCAGATCTATCATTTATCGAACATGAAGCTAAAAAAATAGTTTTGGGTTCTTGAAAAACATGTACACTTTGCCCCCAAAAGATATATAGAAACACAACACATACTTATGTTGACTGCAATCGTCCTGTTTGCCTACAATGTTGAAAGCCATTGTGTATCGATGTTCAATAATACCTTATCTTGAGGTGTTGTCAAAATTTTTATTTTATAACATAAGATGTAATTTCTTTATTTTTTTATTGTTAGACTTCGTATTTTGTTAAAAAAATATTTATTTTATTATCTGTTTTTTTTTTATAGTATTATTTTTTAAGGGTCATCCTATGTGGCCAAAGACTGAAATTGTGACTTTAAGTCACTTAAATCGTTGTGATGCGTAAAGTTTAATAAAAAGCGATTTTATTTTTATTGATTTTGTTTGATTTGAGGCTATTCATGTAAACTAAAACATAAAGTTGTCTTCTTCCTTTAAAAAACAGACGGAATATAACCAATAAATACACTGTTCTCACGATCCGACTTCCATATTCCATATGTGTGTTATAAACAACGTCCATAGTTAAAGGTTAAGAATATCATAAGCATGCACACACTTACCTGTCAAAGCGGCAACGTCGCACACGTCGCGACGGCGGCGAGCTGATGTTAAATCAACGCAACACTTAGGAATACACTTTACACACACTTTTATTGAATTATTTCTATTAGGTTTTTAATTTTACTTTTGTTGTACTACAAACGCATTTTTTTATTTTCCCTTTATAAACTAACACTAATTTTTAACATGTTTACAAAATTATTACAATAATAGCATTTTTTCTCACTTTTTTTAACAATAAATATAACATTTTCTGTCCACATTACATTCGGTTCAACAATGACCCATATTATTACACTTGAAACATTTAATATTTCTTTTTACAATAAATGCAGATGATGATGATGACACAATTTCACCCCTTAGGAGTATTATGGTTTGGAACTTCCAAGTATTCCAATTTTTTTACTCCTTCCAATTTTATTACTGTGCTATTTCCTTCCATCGTGATTGTTTTTTGCCTGTTTTTCTTTTTTATTCCTTCCCGCCAACTAAATCTCCAAATTCCAACACCTACGCCGAAGCGTCGCGTGAAGTAACGCTCTTTTAATTTCGCCAGTATTTCTAATTTTCTACGATTGATGCTATCTTCTTTATTATTGTTACGACGTGGTCTAATAATATCCCATAACCTGTTGTATTTATATGGTTTAGTAAATAGCATTCAGCTATAATCCGACACAACTACTATTGCGCAGAATGCACGCGCCGCGCCGCACTGATGATTACCGACGGGAATCGGTGCGGCGTGAGCGGGGGTGTCTTTGTGCAGATATCAAAATTCATTTTTAATATTGATTGATTGTTTAATATAACACTATAGTTCATAATAAATGTAGATTATACTTTTTAAGCATGATTTGATATTAAAATAAAATTAAAAAATTATCATTACTATTTATTTACAAATAGGTAATTACTAAATATTAATTTATTTCGTATCGAGTTTTCGTAGGATCTCGTGTAACATTATAAAACTCGTTTACTATTTAATTTTTATACGATTTTCTATCAAAATAATTTTACAAATATAAATAATAATGAAAATCTTAATAAAAAATTAATAGTATGTTCGATAAGTATTTTAATTAATGGCAACTATTACAATGTTTTTAATTATCTGTGCAAGAACAGAGGGTAGCCGCGGAACGGCTAAGTTCTGTTGTATTTATATTATTTTGTTCGACTTTAGACGTTGAATAATTATTAAGTGTTTTAAATTATTTGGATGTTGTTTAATATTAATTTTATCATTAATCGGATTTCCAAAATTGTGATGAATGTTTCGTGATCGTGATGATGTGATTACTGAGTATTTTTCTCTAATGTGAAACTATTGTATGTCAGTATTGGAGTGTACTATCAAAACATACATTCTTTTAAGACATTTCAAACAAATGTTGAGTTTTTAATATTACTTATGGTGTAAATATTAGTGGTAGTGAAAGGAGAATGCGACAACGACGACGTAAAGCTAATGTTAAATGTAAGTACCTATCTATCGTAGTTTAATATCATTTTGTGTTAAAAATTTTGAATATACATAATTTTGTGAGTGGTTCAATAACCATGCATTATTTCTAAATAATTTCATAAAAAAGGAGATATAATAAATTGCCTTAAAGTAGGATTTTCTTAAACAATTTTAATAAGAGCTTTGAACGTTGTTTAGATTTATTATAATAAATAGATAATTGCGTGAAAAAGAACGCGAAATATCGTTCTTTCCCGTTCGGTTATGTTTTGATGATTGAAAAGTAGAAGTTTGATAACGCTTAGTAATATTTTTGTAGTAGTATGTGTATGTGTGGGTCATACGAAATACAGGTATGGAGAAAAATCGTGAAATGAAAAAAAAATCCTGCGTAGAATCTTGATTAATTTTTTTAGCGCCGGGTTTGAATATTTTACCCTATATGCAGTTTCAGTAAAAGAAGCGTTGCCTGCCTCTTCCACCCTGTATATATAGTGTTAAGAAACTCCATTCACCGGTTTTCACGCAAATATCTTTTTTTACATGAGGCGGAAAAAGCAACCATTCTCCGAATAGCAATCAATCGAATGATTAATATAGTAGAAATTATAAACACTGTGGGTTTGAACCCACAGCCATCGTGTTTAATCGCGTGTCGACAATAACAGTGAGAAAAGATAATTAAAATGTAAGCTCGGAATAAAAGATATAAGAGAATGACAATGCTTATCGTTAAGTTTTCGTGAAATGTGTAAAAAATATTTCCATACATTCAGTTAACCCCCTAAAATGCGGATTTTCGTGAATAAAATATATATACTCTTTGTATACGAAATACGTTTCAGATTTTTATTCCATTTTATGGTCTTAATTGGGCGGCTCTTATTGCCAGACCTGCCCGACGCGACGGGCCGGTAGTAGCTTCCTGTAGCACTGATAATACTGACGGTTTGATGAATGAATCAAAATTTAAAAAAAAGTCAATTAGTACAAATACGCCGCTGAACATGCTTATAAGCTGCTGGAAACATTTTTACTTACCTATATGGCACGATATGCAGATAGAAGTATGTATTCAAATTATTTTCATTTCTGCGCTATGTTAACTAAAGCTCAGCTTTATCGTTTCATGAATAACGCCATACAAAGTCTTAAAAATTAAGCGGTATGTGGGGACAGAGTCTCTTAGCACTAGGTTCCCTCAGCCTTCCCTACTATTCGAGATACATCGGAAAGCTTAAAAAATACATAAGCCAGGTTAACGAGGCTCTTAAAAACACCATGTTTACCAACTTGCGCAAATAGAACTAAGACTGAACATAAAGCTAGGTAAATAAAAGCTTCTAAGAATGTAAGTCTAATTCTATTCCATTAATTAGTTCTAACGAGGTCTTAGAAGGATCGCTGTTCGGAAGTTGGTTTGGCATTCTTTCATTATACTGATTGAAATAATATAAGCTTACTAGTTGTAGCGAAGCCAGTCGCAGAGGTTTTATATTATAAATATGAATGTAAGTTTGTTTCTAGGTAATAGAAAAGACATAGGATACTCTTTATTAAAAAAATGTATGCAGAACAGCGTGTGACCGTTAACAAGATGATTGTGGGTTCGATCCCGACTCGGGGGAATAATTTTATTTAACTTATTTATATTTCCCCTCTCCTCACCGTTAGACAAAACGCAATATTGATAACCACCACTCAACATGCTATCTTAACTCTCCGCTCTCTCTTTTCACTTCCACCTGCCACAAAACAATATACCAATTGACAAACTATTCCATTCCGCTCATACATCCTTGCAATGTCAAAATCTTGATAACCACGATAGATAAATTGTTAGTTCCCTCTAAAGAATAGCGCTGGTGCGGTGTTGTGTATGCCACCGCTGCGTCCCGCCGGCAGTGATGAATGCGGAGAGTTACACTTATATTTTGTTTAGATGTGATGTATTTCTCAATACTTAAGGGAATATCTTTCTGTGTTGCTTGAAACTCATTGCCGGCATCTCTGTATTTCCTATGACTTACAATATGAGGGTCTTCAATAACAGAGTCAACAGGTGCTAGGCAAGAGTGCACCATCGTAGATCGCATCAACGCTCACCAGACTTGATGCGGTCATACGCAAGCCTATTCAATAGCTATTCAATATATAAAAAAAAGTAATTAAAACGTGAAGCCGTCGCGTCGCGTCGTGACGGAGCGGGAGAGCGGCGGAGAGTACATTGAGACTTAAATGTGATGGTTGTGGGTTCGATCATCATTCGTGGGAATGATTAAATTTATTTTCATTTGTTCGTCTCGTTACCTAATAAGAAGAAGAACAGTACAAAATCAAAATGCAGACAAAAAAACCAAATAACTTCCTAATAACTTCTAATATACTAGGTATAGTGCAGTAATAGATATGGCAGCAATACATCTCAATAAGCCGACTCGTTAGAGCGACGCGTAAATTAAATTCGCAGTGATTTAGTGGAGCGTCTTAGATTATGTTGTTACAATTTGATACATAAATAAAATAGGGGCGGCGGAGGAGCGGCGTCTCTATATATATAAATGGATAAACTAATATATACGATATTGGAAGATAAATGTTGTATTAGGATTTTCAAGCTTTTTCCCGCTTGCAGAGTGGACAAAGGAAGTGTGTGACACTCCGTTATGACACTCCGTTCCCTATTTAGACACTTCCGATCCTCTCTTCCGTCGAATTATGGAACTCACAATTATAGTGTTTACAGTTACATTTGGTTCCACTGCGCCACAATCACCTTCTTATTTTAATCTACTTCTACTATTAAAGCATTGCGGTAGACGCGTAAGATTAACTTAAATAGTCATATAATTCATAATAAAATAGCACTTGCTATCGTATGTGTATGTACAATGCTCTACAAAAACTCACAATTAGTAAATTGTTTGTTTTTCTCTGTTATTATTCTACTTGAAGAAGCTGTTTTTGTTATTATGTGCAGTTATAATGTAATATATGAATAATACGCAGTGCGGAATAGATGATGAAGCGCAGCGTTGTGTTCCGACAAAATTCGGCGTGGCGGTGTCAAAGCACTCCGTACTCAACACTGCTATCAGACTAGAAAAGTAAATATACTTCGATAAGTATAAAATTTCTCCAATAGTTCAAAATATTATAAAAATGGTAAAAGGTATTTGCAGTATTCGCCACGCTCTGCCCGGATTGGATACAATGTATGACAATCGAGTTACGTTCGTTAGAGCAATGTCGACATCGCTCCTGACTCTTGAATAGGTCAAGACTGTGCTTTTATTTAAACTTCAAATAAATATTTTAATAAAAAATAGTTATTTGACTTCCATTTAAATCATCAATCAGGGACTTACATAATGGTCTCAACTATATATTTTTTTACTTCACGTTGTATCCCACATATAGCAAGGCAGGAAGAAGGAACCCGGAATCTACTGTCGAATTACGAAGGCATTGTGTGCTGAGAGCTCAGCACCGCGCAACCGCTAAAATACTATAATTTCTTGCTAGTAAAAATACAATTCATCAGCATTCCTCTAAGAAAAGCAATTAGCAAATTCAAATTCCAATCATCAAATTGCTTTGTAATGAGTCAAGTGGCAGTCAGAGTGCATTATCGCCGGCGCCTGATTCATGACGCCCCGCGCCCCGCTCCCCGCGCCCCGTGCGCGCCCTCCACACTTACTGGTAGCACTCGCCCTACTACGCACTTACTTGATCGTTGTATGGTACAGTCGAGTGAAAAACTGTAATTTATTTAAATGTAAAACATATAATCAGCTTCACGCTATATCCCCAATACAATATGGAGACAGAAGGACTCTAGTGTTAACACACTCCGTTCCCTACTTTTCGCCGATTTTTTTCGAGGCATTGCGTGTTGAATTGCGGAACTCAACGCCAGGCTTTCGACTTGGTTGCAATAGGTTGTTGGTTCGCCTTATCTGCGATGAACAGCATACAGCGTGAAGCTAATAAAAAGGCGAAGCTCAAAAACGAGCTTTCGCCACCAAGTGTACATATGAAAAGTTTACCAAATAATCGTCGGCAGGTCTCTCTTTGACAGATGGTCTAGTGCTCGTATAAAGTTCCAACTTTCCTCTCACAACTTTGCCCACTGACTGCAGGTTGTATGTAACTTAGTTGCTTTGAACATTTGCTCTTGAACTTGTTCAAATATGTATTACTTTGTTTGACGTGACGCCTTTAATTGTTTATGAGGCGGTGTGGTGTGCGCTGTAAACGACGATTGAGGGTTTGATTTTCAATCAGGGGAATGTTTTTTTTTCATTATGCTCTCAACAAGCGACAGTGCGTCACTTAACACGTATAAGATTTACTCGTAAATATGATTTTCAATAGTGTAAACAAATTTTTATTAACTTTAATATGTTAACACAATATTATTACGATGTTCTAGGGGGTTCTGCAAGGAACGCAATGTAGGTAACGGCATCCTTTTTCTGTATTTGGTGTACCACCCCTTACTAGTATAAATAATCAGAGAATATGTTTCTCAGCTCCGCTCTGTATATCGCATACAATGGGATAGAAAAAAAGAACCTAGGAATTCTGGAGGCATTGCCTGTTGAGTGACGAAACTCAAGTCAAGCATTGCAAGAGCTGAGAATATTCGTAGGTATTATACAAAAAACCGAGAACAGGTTCCTTCAAGTTGAGATTGAATTTTTCATTCACCCGAGCGGGAATCGAACCCACAACCACTTCGATCTTACAGTGAGACGCTGCTCCACCGAAGTTGAACTCAAGACAAAAGTAAATTAACTTTATTTATATTTTTTACTTCAAATAATATAATATAGGTCACTTAATAACGACACTGAGGCAATGTTCAATATATATTTTTTCTCAAGCTAAGAAATAATGAATTCAGAACGTTCGGCGAAATTAAAAAGTTTTAATTGTCTTTTATTAAAAGCCGAGTCGATTCCGCGCGATAGGGACTTTCCAGTTTATTCGTACCTTATTAGGTGTTAGAAATTGTTTTGAAAATATTAAAAAGTTTTGTCTTTGTAAAACGGTCAGTTGGTAATTATTACCTTCTTTTGCTTCTAATAACTTGAAAATTTTTAATTTCTTCATAAGAATTTAAATGTATTGGTAAAATTTAAAATAAATGATATATTTTTAGATAGCGTATAAACATGACGAACCCGCGACTCTTGTATACCTACTTGTCCTATCCTCTGACCACTAAGCCGTACCTTCTTATCAAGTTACGTTGTAAAATTTTTAATTTTTGCTTCTCGTACATGAAAGAGTAGAGAGAAGGAGCCTGGGAACCTAATGTAATGGTAAAACATTCTCCATTAAGACACTCTCATTTCCCACATTCTGCCGAATTCTTATGTAAATGCTTACAATATAAATTAGTTGTAACAAGCGTTACAAATTGCGACGTAGTACATGCCGGTATAGCTCAGTATTTATACGGTTTTCAAGAGGTGCGAATTGAAATCCCGCATCTACAACAGTTTACTAATACGAGTATAATAAACTAAAGAGTTTTATTATATTGGATCTCAAGAACTACTTACTGGTTTTAATTAAATATTCTTTAGATGATCCACTTATCGAGGACGGCTACACTATGTCTCAATGATAATTCACTCACAACTCCAAAAAAATTCCATTTGACGACGGGCGCAAAGCTCGAAGTACAAATGTAAAATAACACTGAATAAAACATAACATACACAGTACAATGCATACAAAAAGTATAATTTAAATATTGTACCAGATTATCTAAAACGTATCTCGTCCCTTCAACCTCCATCACAAACTGGACTGCCCTGAGGAATACCTAGTAATGTGACTTTGGTAAAAATGAATTTTAATGTTCCGCACAGGATGGGGGTGCCGTGCCCTGAGTGCCCTGAGGTGCCTTTAGGTAGAGGCGAATGGGTAAAAATTACATTGCTTTTTTTGAAAAATAGCCTGTGATCTACTTTAAAATGGGATTTGAAAAAATATTTCAATAATTATTAGATGTCGTGTTACTTACATATAAAGTGTAGACACAATTTTTTTTATTTTCTGTAAATTGCTGATTTTAGAAAAAACTATCAGATAAAAATACAATTTAAGCAGATGCACAATCATCCTTAAGGTAACGACAACTGTTATTTTTTTAGTTTCACGCAGTATTACACTTGTAATAGATAAGGCAGAAGGAACCTAATGTTAAGTAGTAATTTGCTCACTTTCTATTCAGTTTGTGAGTCAATGCGCGTTGAGTGGCGGAGCTCAACATCGCGATTTGTTTTATTACTAATATAGATAGATTATAAGAATAGTAATCGAACCTATAACTGTCACGTTTAAAGTCGGAATATTGCAAAATATTATTAAACCAGCAATGAATATGACACACCATAAAATACACTAGTCTAATATGGGTCTAACATTCGAGGGTCCATTTTGAATTGCTGATTGCACAAAACAAGATGCCGTATCTACTTGTTGCTTAGGGAATAAAATACCACGATTTTTAATCAAAAATGTTGACTTTTAGCCTTTGAGTGGATAAAGGTTTATATAAGCAGTATTAGATATACCTACCGCTTATATTCGCACGGACTCACACCCTTCTATCATTGCAACTCTAATTTTGAACTCGAATAATAATCAAAGTGAGGCAAAGAGACTAATAAAGAGAGTTTTTATTAGAAATGAAATAAAGTTAATGTCTATAATGTCTTTAGTATTATCTGTCGCCGTATCCTCTAATAATAGCTGTAGGTATAGGCATTTTCAAGGTATCAAAACACTATATTTGCAATTCATCGCTAATTAAATATTAATTAATATCTTGGACCTACATAACTTACAATATATCGAGTACCCGCGTAAAATCTAAATTATTTTCGTATTCCCGTAAGAATTTCTGGAAAACATCTGTCAGTGCTTCCCTACACTGCAGCGGCGTAGAACCGCGTAGTTTCATAGCGCGTTGTCTGTCGGCCACCGAGTAACGGAAAAGTTTTACAACTTATTATGACTGTAGTCGTTTTTTTCTAGCTTTACGCTGTTTCCTGCGCATACTAGATAGATAGAAGGAATTGGGATATCTAGTGTTAAGACACTCCGCTTCCATTAAAAGAAGACTTCTGTTCCCCACAGTAGAGAATGTAGGTAATCAATATTGATTTACACTGTCCATAAGTCGCCTATCATCGGATCAAAATCTACTAACGATCATAAAGTTAGTAAGTTTGTATCGACTAATTGATTCACTTCCACTAATTGGAACATCTTCTCGACCAATCTCCAATAAAGACCGAGGCCGCCGTGGCACAGTGGAATAGAGTTCGACTTTAAAGGCGACGGTTGTGAGGTCAATTTTCAATCAGAAGAATAATAAGCGTTAAGTTCCGCAACCCCACCACCATGACTGCGGTGAGTTTGACATAGTAGTCTCGAAAATTGAGTAGAAAATCAAGAATGGAGTGTCTCAAAAGTCTGTCCAACGTGTTTTTTGTTGTTTGCACAGTTCTCATAAATATCACAAAATTCTTGGTCAACTGAGCTAAGTTGATACAGAAAATACTTTGGTTCTTTTGATAACAACTTTTTGAATTAGGAATTATCGCCCGCCGCCGGAGTGGCGAAACCCAACGCCGCACCTTGTCGCAAAGCAAGAAAATTTAAATATTCTATTTCGAAGTTTCCTTCATAAATCATTCAGATCCTAACTGGTCCAAACTTCCAAACCAGTAAGTTGCCCGATTAAGCTGTGATAGAAATAGTTTGGATAGCGGCAGTTGATATTGTGCCAATTATTACACTAAGTATGTATGTACAGATTCTTTGAAACTATTCAGTTTATTGTAATATTAATTAGAGTCGTTGATTATAAAATGTACTATTTACAAATTACAAGGAATTCTGTCAAATCAGTCACTCAGTTGTTCTAGTAAAGACTGTGGTATTCATGTCACGCTGTATCCTATCCTATATCTTATAAAACAAAGTCGCTTTTCGTGTCTGTCTGTTGTTAATTTTCTACGTTAAACGAAGATAAAATTTGCTTTTTACAATATTTCAAAATTGCGAATAGTTTTACAGAAAAACGCATTTAATTGTTGACACATCCCGCCGTTGACACATCAGCTGTATGTTATACTCAAGTTTCACTTATCCTTTACTCTCAGCATATAAATAAGTATAATAGTTACGTTGGCCATTTAATGTAGACCAAAACTGTTTTTTATTGTTTTTCATTTTAATAAGTACTTTAGAAGTTGTTATAATATCAAAAAAATCCTTGCTGCGAAACGGCTCGCCACTCGCCATGCGTCCGCCGTTATCAGAAGTACAAATTGAAAATAATTAATTTCCCTGAGTGGGAACCCACACCCTCCGCTTGTAACCAGATACTGCTCTACTACGACTGTTTAATTACGATTAACAATGTTTATTTTCAATCTCAGGTTATCTAACTGATCTAGACTTAGTACCTTTGTACCTAGTGTTTGTGATCCATATATTAAGACAACAAGACCTAGATGATGCATAATAATGAAGGGAGGGTGGTCGATCATTGTATTGGAATGTGCCTTTGGGACATCGAGGTGCAGTGGTACAGCTTCTGAATGTGAACGCCTGGGCAGTGAGTTCGATCATTCGGGAGACTAAATTATTTAAAGTTCTCCATTATGTCAAGACAACTCTTTGTCTCAGCGTTGAGTTCCGCTACTCCATGTTTCTAATTCTGGTGATAATTTTAGAATAGAGTGTTATATCACTAATTTCCACTCTATATACAGATAAAAAAACCGTAATTTATTGCTTCTCTTGTTGTTAGCACGATGGGAATCGAACCTACAACCGTCGTGTTTACAATTAGATGCTGTGCGACTGTGCTACTACACCACGATGGTCTCTAATTTGTAATATTAAAATTGTTGAGTTTTAAAACCTCCGTAATACTTAACGCTCACAATCCTTTTCATTTACATTGTATTAATATTATAATGATCCCTCGCTCCGACCAAATAAAAACGAAACGATTATTGTTCTAGTTCAAAAGTTTCTTTTGTGGGGAACACTGGAGTCGGGAGTTTGCTCTGATTTTTGAATTTTAAATTTTAGTTTTCATAATAACCTGTTAATTATTTTTTATATTATTTTCGAGGCCAGTTGTAGCGCACGGACAGAATCGTGCAATTGTGGTGGAGCGTGCGACGTTTTGGGTTTTCAAGGAAACGAAATATTAAATATTATCTCTCTGGTAACGAGGCAAATTATGACGTTGAGTTTCATCACTCAATGCTTCCAGAATTCGGATGTTTTAACACTAAGTTTCCAGGTTCCTAAGGTTTTTATTTTTTTTAAGAAAATTAAAAATAATATAACCATTCATCAAATAAAATTGTTGTTGTTACCCTTTGCTATTTGAAACATTATAACGTCAATAAAAATCTAATAGAAATGTACCTAACCCTACCAATATACTCACAGACGTACTACAGCTATCCGCAGACGAGATAAATCTCTGATTCACAGCCTCCGTTAGTCTGATAGCGTTTGTAACCCTAAGTTAGGAACCCCACTGGTGAAACGTAGAGTCTGTAGCAAGACATTTAATACCGCCCAGGCTGTAAATTTTCAGGGTTTAATCTAAAATTTAGGAGAAATCCTTTAATCAATTATGGTTTGCGAGAATTTGACTGTAAAAGCAATGGTAGTGGGTTCGATCCCGAATCTTTTGATTCAAGAAAACTATTTTTATATATTTTATTATTTACGCAACATTGTAGGTTTGATTTCGACTCATGGGAATGACTTATGTTTATTACCTTGTTCTGGTAATTATATTATTTACGTATTTTTTGTTTACATAAATGGCGATATTCGTTGTAATCAAAAAGTCTTATTAATTAAGATACCGGTATAAATAAAAGATAATTGTTTACAAATAACTATATTTATTATGTTTATTTATATGATGCAGGTATACAAAGGTAACGTTAGGATACTGGTGGGTAATATACTAGCGAAATTACTATAGATATGTAGGTAACATTATTTTGTAGTTTCGCTCAAAGTTTCGCCTTTTTAGTGAACTATAAAGATTTTTATAAGAAAAAAGAAATAAAAAAGACTGTTTCGCTCAATTTTAATTGTGTAACTGTAGAATTAGTTCAATATAAAGGCGTTCTACTTGTTTTACGTTACATGAAGCATGGGAAATTATGATCTGCCTTTAAAAGACAGTTATGCTAATTTATTTTTATGAAATTAATATTTTGCTTGTCAAAATAAACTCACAGTATTAAAAAATTATAACTAACATAAGAGCTCCTTAGACTCGATTGCTTGATTTTTAAAGGTTCAAAACCAATAAATTAAATATTTTTTTATATTTAATTTTTCCATATTAATATAAAATATTCTATGACAGCATTTGACAGTAAACAATGGTGTGATTTCGACTCCCAGCCGTGCAATATCCGTGCAATATATATGCAATACTCAATACTCAATACTCGCTCGGTGGTACAAAATGCGTCGTAGAGTTTCCCCTCTCTACACAGTAATGTCCCGAATTCGGGCGGAAAAATAAAAGCCTGAAAAAATATACGATTTTAACAATTTCCCACGCATAATGTAACATACAAAGAAAACACGAAAAAGGGTAGCTATAATAAAATTTTTACATTTTAAATTTATTAATCTCATATACAAATAATGTATATAAGTCTGAACGGGAAATATTATTATTAAACTCTTGATCGATGCTTTAAACTATAACTTTCCGACCTTTTTATTAATTTCTAATGTCATTGAATTACGTTATTGATTTTAATATTTTTTTATTTATCAAGTATATTTAAACCCTTATAATCAGGGTTTTATTTTGTTTTAAAGGCTAGTTAGACAGTATTAGTTTGAAGTTAAACAACTGTTGTGATGAGGCGAGTCGTGGTGCAAAGGCCATCATGCCTTCAGGTTTCCAGGTTCCCTCTGCCTAATCTGCTGTGTGCAAGACTAGCGTGAAGCTAACGAAAATATATAAATATACCTTAATACACTAGTTTTAGATTCGAACCCAACATATAAAGTGTAAAAAACCACTTATCACTGTTTTCAGAAAAAATAAAAAACTTTCATATACTCGTATATCAATTTCTATAGAAAAATAACAATATTTCCCGCTTAGACTTTACACACAAATATATCATAGAAACTGTTCGTTCATAAATCTCAAAGGGTTACATATACAAGGCGTATAATGTAATAAATATTGTATAAAACACTCCCTCTACCGTCTAAGTGCGTCGTTGTGTATCATCTTTATACAAATTTATACATTTTGTGTTTCATTATTATACAATAACATAAAGTAATGACTAGAACACAAACTTAATGAACATAAAATGTTTGTGTGATTGCAAATTCAGTCTTATGTGTCACAAAATAAGTTTTTATGTATTCTGTACTATTTTGTTTTTGCAAGTGGTTTAATTTTTGTTAAGAAACAAGTAACTTTCATAACAGGTTCAAATACAACCATTGTTTGTAATATACATAGAGTTGGCTGATATAATAATCTTATGAAGAAAATACTTTAAAAAAATAGAAAGAAGATTAAAGTAAAAAAACTAATTTTATTTTATTGAAAGGTAAAACAGGAAAAAATAAACACATACACATAAAGAAAATACAAAACAATTACTTAAATATGTCCATTTTAACATCTCTACATTTACCCAACTCTATGTATAATACTTATTTCAATTGTATCAAATATTTTCTTTTATGTTTTGAAAATAAATTATTTTATCCATACATGATGCCACACAGTTACTTCTATCTCTCTCATACAACATATATTGTTATATACGCGCGAGCGAGACAGATACTATAGACATACACAATATACTGAATAAGTATATATATTTCATCTTTTAACTGTAAATTAAATTATGTACTATGTTATATATATTTATGGCAGGTTGGAGTAATTGGCCAGGTCTTTTCCATTTTTGTAAATGGAGGTGATGATTGGGTCCAAGTTGTGATACTCTTTTCCTGATCGCGGTCTTAAAGTGCTTGTTGGTTGACGACAAATCCTGAAATAAATGAAAATTAGTTATTGATACACATTACGTTATTATGTATTTAGTACTATGACTATGAGAATGCATATTCTAAACAAAAATATTGGTGGATCCTAAGATTCCACTAAATTTTTTGTCAGCGTCACGCTTTATCTCGCACATAACAAAAGTAGGATACTGAGAACCTAGTGTCACGACATTCCGTTCCTTATTAAGACACTTTTGTTCCCCACTTTCCGCCAAACTCTTGACACATTGCTTATTGAGTGGCTGAACTCAATGGCGCGATTTGCCTCGATATCAGAGTGAGGAAATGAAAATATTAAATATTTCATTCCCCGAGTGGGAATCAAATCCACTACCATCGCGTTTACAATCGCACGCTTGTGCCCTGCGCCACCACAGCCTCATTTCACTGAACTGCTATTGAATAAAAACAAAGACTCATTAGTTCATTAATTTTAAATTGAATTGGCTGAAAAACGTGAAATTAAAGGGAAAAATGGTACCTTGGCCCACTAGGCGCTTCCGATGATGAATGTGAAGACGTCAGAGATAATGTTTCTATATAATCTGACATATCTGAAGTGCCACTGGAGGTACTGTGCGTATCCAAAACACCTATAATTTGTCAAGAACTTGTTGATATAAACTAAAAACTACCTAAAATTTATATCATAAGTAATCTACATAATTGTTATGTTCATAAAAAATAACTAAGTTTAATTTCAATAATGTGTAATATAAGAGTAATGTTTTAATACCTTTAAATTGTTTCGGTGGCAGAACTGGAACTTCTGCTTCAGCAGAGGAAGATTTCGCATGAGCATTGGTTTTATGTATCTGCATTGGTTGATCTCTTAATAAATCTGAAGATTTTGATTTCCTCGGCAATGAAGAATGTATTGGTCCTGACAAATTTCCTCGTAATCTTTTATGGACCATATATTGATATCTCGACTGACCCGATGTTAGTGGCATTTCAAACTCCTGAAATTCACCACCACTATGTTTCAGTGAGCAGCTTGATACTCCAGAGTCATTTGAACTGGACGAATCTCGGTTACCACCCTTGCAAGGAACACTAGATGACCTTTTGATAGCCGCATTATCCATATGTTTATTTCGTAAATGTGGTAAATCTTTTGAGGAACTCTCTTCAGATGTCTTATTTTCAGACCCTGATGATTTACAGCAATCATAACAATCTCTGTCATTATCACTTGGTGATGTTAATCTATTTTCTAACGCTAGATTTCTCAATGTTTCCATCGATGAAGATGTTGCGTGGCTTCCTATACTACTATCGAATTCTTTCAAATCTTCAAGAAGTCGGGCAGAATCTACTGAACTTGATCTCTTTTGTATTGCTTCTTTAATAGGTGATTCAAAACTTTGAACGCAATTACTACTTCCATTCAAAGTTGGGATGCTAAACGATTTTTCAATTTCTGGTCTGTAAAGTTTTGTCATGGGATGTCTTAAGCTTTGTGACCAATTAGGATTGGGGGACATTGGAGTGTAACCTGGATTTGGACCTATTTTATTAACTAAGCTATTTTTAGCATCCTTTGTAGGTTCCATGAGCAAATATTCATCAGTTTTAGTCTTTATATCATGTAGAGTCGAAGATTTACAATTGCCACATTTTAAGCAAGATCTTGGTTTTAAGGGGAGAGGTAAAGAATTTGATGCTAAATTTAAATTGGCACTGAGAGCATCTAATTCACCTTGGGTGACACCCGCTTTTTTTAGTAAATCTTTTGCATTTTCATAGTATTCCAAAGACAAAGCAAATTCAAGGTTCTCATAGTTTGCATATGATCCTTCAAACTCTTTTTCCTCTTTTGGTTCTACGTTTTGGTAATTAGTAAATAGTGTTTCATTAGGATCGGTTTGAATTTTATCTTGATCTGCAATAGTGCTTTGTCTATTTGTTTTTCTAGATACATCTACTGTCGCATAAATTGCCATGTCATCGGTTTTTGTATGAACAACTTCTGTACTAATCTTTTCACTACTTGTATTTCTTTTACAATATGGTAAACTTATCAAGTTATTTGCCCAATTCGTAACTTTTTGACATGGACAATCAACTGTCTGCAAGCTTTCATTACATTCTACAATTACTGGTTTCTTTTTTGATCCGAATTTTAATATACAACCACATTTTTTCTTTAAGACCAACGATTCCGGTGTAGAAGAATTGGTAACTTGAAACAGGTCGTCTGCTAAAGCTGCCTTAATTCTCTTAGGTGTATCGTAGTACTCTGCATTATCCAACTAAAACAAAAAAGAAAGAAGTAAGTTAATAAAATGTTTCAAGAAATGTATAAATAAGAAGATACTATCTTAGAAGTATACTATACTTACCTCGTTATAAGCTGACTTAGGAACATCATAGTTTTCATAAGGGCCAACTTTGGTATTACTATAAGAACACGTAATTTCATTTACATTACAATGGCATAATTGAGAGGGTAAAGGTGCTGGGGGTTTCTTTTGATCTAGGTGTGCTGGTTTCGGAGGTCTAATAGGAGGTTTATCTTTACAGTGACAATCTTCGTTTTTTCTCACCAATTTTGGTGTAAGGTATTCAGTGCTGTTAGAAGAATTATCTGAAGAGTTTTCTGGAACTGCCTCCATGGTCCAAGCTGGATTAAAATTAGCTCCAGTGGCAAGGGCTACTGTGGAAGATCGAGACATTCCACCAAGCTTAGTCAAACAATCATTACAACGCTCCAATGTAACATGGTCAGCTCCACTCCAAGGGGGCTTTACTTCCATTTCAGTGGCCGACCTGTATTCATTCTCTTCAAACTCTCGTCTCTCTGCCGATGGCCAAAAGGGTGAAACTTCTCCACAATCTTCACCAAAATAGTTTTCTTCGTATAATGCGCTAGCAGTATCAGGCAAGGATTGATCACCCGAGTTGAAATCCGACAAACGTGTATTTGGCCGAGATTTGAATCTGCGATCAGTTCCTAAAACAAAACAAATTGTTTGGTCGTTAAATAATTATATACAATTTGCCTCAACATTTGAGAAAAAAACAATATATTTATAAAAAATGAAGTCTATCGACTACATATTTAGAGGCCTGGTTAGCATTTGGAGCGAAAATCCACCTCTCGATATTCATGCGGTGGATATGAGCTGGGATTGGAGAATTATAAATATTCATAATATTTTAAAAGCAAATTATTCTTATACACCAATGGATTTCAATAAGCAATATTTACCACTGCTTCTCGGTGTTCTGGGCTGGATATTCCCTTGGGCTGCTTGATCGAAAGCGTCTGTTATATCCTGAGCTTGATCGGTTATAAGCATATGTAGTCCTTCACCCTTTCCACAGTGCGAACCTCCCTCAAAACAAAATCTGCCTTCAACCACGCCATAACGCCTTTAAAAATATCAATTATGTTTTTTAATTTCTTAAAAGATTTTTTTTTATCTATTGTGCAGAGTATTTGTCACTGCAAGCTGTTTGGTAACTCTTTCAAATTTAAAGGGAATCGTCTCCTTATTAGTGATTTATTTTCATGTAATCTCTAAATGAATACATAGTAATAGAACATTAATACATAATATTTAGATTTAGGTAAATTATATTGAAAATGAGCAATTTTACCAAATTTTGCTTTTTGGAACGGCGACACTTACATTAATTAGTATTTTTTCAAAATAAATATAATTTTATAATGTATCTTTTTATTTATATGAATAGTCGGTTTGCGGTTAAGAATAGTCAACTGATGGTGAGCGGAAATTATCAATAATATATAAAAGAGAAAAACATTTACGTTATTGAAACATTTAATTATTATTCTCGTATTTGGAATTTATTCGTAATGAAGTTAACCTCAGAATGAATAATTCTCAACATCACTTTGCTATAAACGTATTGAAATATACGTGGAATCAAATTAAATTTATAAAATAGAAATCACGTATATAGTAGCAGCGTAGACAGAGGGAACCTAGTGCTATTTAAACCAAGGAGAACAAAATGTCTTATTCGGGTTCTCTTTATTCACCTATTATCATGGAAAAGACAAGGCCAACGAGAGTACGAGTCACCTGATGGTAAATGATCGCTGTGAGTTACAGCTATGCATTGCCGACCTACCTAGCTAAATATAAAGCTAAAAAATAAAAAGTTTGCTCTATGGAAATAGGACTGAACGTGGCGTTAAGTTTCGTCACCTACGGGGACCCTTAGCTATAAAGTGGGGAACGTTATGTCTTAAGAGACATGGCAGAGTCCAAAGATACATGCTATAGTTACTCGTATATCATAGAAAATATTTTTCTACGATTAAAACTGAAGGCAAATATCAAATGTGTCACGATGGTATCATATTGCAGAAAGACCAAAATAACATTTATAATAGAACTAGCTAGTGAAACTTTATTACAGCACGACTGGAAATGCAGGAGCATAAAGCAAAGTTGCGGTTGATAACTCATACATTGTCTCCTGGTACTAATGGGTATGTGATAGTAGAATATTTCTGTTTTATTTACTTAAGTATATTTTAGGTCGTAATTTAAGTGGTTTTTTTTTCTTCTCAAGCTTTTTTGGGTATATTGGGATATACGGAGAAACGTTCTCCGTTTTCCTAATCTCAATATATAATATCGAGTGGCTTAATTTAACACTGCGTTTTATTTGGTAATAATATTTACTTAGCAAAAAATATTAAGAATTCGGATAATATAATTGGTAAAGGTTTTATCCCATCAAAAACATAAATGTAAAAAGAAAGCCAAGTTCTGTAATAAAACGTATGCTTTCAGCGATAAAAGAAGTGAGATGTAAATGTATGCCAAGTTCAATGGTCAGTCCTGAAATTTATTTTTAACAATATAAAATATTTTATAACAACTGAAAATGCCCATTCTTCTTACAACTTGGAGACTTCATTTATGTGTAATATCTGACTTGGCTAGTTTTCATATGAATTTACAATAGAATCTGAATAGAATAGAATAGAATTTGAATACATTCATTAATATCGATGTAAATTAATTTGAAAACTAGCCAAGTCAGATATTACACATAAATGAAGTCTCCAAGTTGTAAGAAGAATGGGCATTTTCAGTTGTTATAAAATGTTTTATATTGTTAAAAATAAATTTCAGGACTGACCATTGAACTTGGCATACATTTACATCTCACTTCTTTTATCGCTGAAAGCATACGTTTTATTACAGAACTTGGCTTTCTTTTTACATTTATGTTTTTGATGGGATATCATTACTTTTTGTACAGAAATTATAAGTAGGAAGGTTCATAATGTTATCAAAATCAAAATATTCTTTATTCAATTTGGCCATTACAAGTACTTTTCCTATAGGAAGCTACTATAGCAAGAAACTCAAGAGTTGCTCTTTTTAAAACATAGTTTAGAGTAAGCGCTTCATAGGACATTTCTCTTCGCCGAATAAACCAAGTAGGACACCATTGTGATAATACACTTCTATCTTAATATTGTA
>HE669234.1:0-129441 GCA_000313835.2 Heliconius melpomene melpomene | reverse complement strand
ATTGTAAAAACATCCGATTTTTAGTTATTAAAATATAAATGTAAATGTGTGATAATCATAGTAAAAATATTGTTGTAAATAAAGATAAAACGGCTCGGTGGCTCGCGGCTCTCGTTACCGTTTAGCTCCGCGCAACGGAGGTGCGCGTCGGGCGAGACAGAGACAGTCGGCAATCAACGGTGAGCACAACAGGAAGAAGATAGAATCGGAACAAGACACGAATAGAGCCGACAGTCACCGACCGTTATACAGTGATCAACATCTTGTTTCAATATCCTGTTTCAACATCCTGTTTCAGTATCTTGTTTCAATGTATAGCAAGAACGTCTCGCAAGAACGTCTCACAAGAAGGACTCACAAGAACGTCTCACAAGAACGTCTCACAAGAAGGACTCCCAAGAACGTCTCACAAGAACGTCTCACAAGAACGTCTCACAAGAACGTCTCACAAGAACGTCTCACAAGAACGACTCACAAGAACGTCTCACAAGAACGACTCACAAGAACGTCTTGGGGTCTCAGCATACTCCGTGTTCCCATGATCTGGAACCTATAGTGTGCAGGGCGTCAGCGGCTCATTCACTTGAGTTCCGCCCGTCCGGTACAAATATTATTTAACATTTTATGGAATGAGTAAACTGTAATATAAATAATAGTATGATAAGAGATAGTTCGAGTAAGATCGAGATGCTGAGTGCACCACCACGTGTTCACATGACCTCTCATAATAATTATCGTCATTGAACTGTGTCAATTTCTATTACGTACTTTTATATGAGATTAGGTACAATATTGGTACATTAGTTTGTATCAATAAGTTACTTAATGGTATGTGTGTATTTTAATATTAAATAAATTAAATCTTATTTTCTTTGTTTAAGGCCAGTCGTGGCGCAACGGCATAAAGTATGACCGTAAACGCGATTGCTAGTGAGTTCGATTTCATCATTATCATCAACATTACCCGAGGTAATAAATGTTCAATATTTTCATTTCTTCGCTGTGGTATCGAGACTGGTGTCGCTGTTCAGTTCCGTCACTCAACACGCAATGCCTCCATAATATGGCGGAAAATTAGTAACGGATTGTTTTAACACTAAGTTTTTTTTGCTTACCCTGTGTTTGTTCCCTGTGTGCGGGATACAGAGTAAAACTGTACGTTTTCTTAACTACAGTAAGCACAATCAATTTACCGATTGGACCAATACCAATATGCAATATTTTCTGTTATCAAATCATATACTGAATTTTATTAGGGAATAACGAAATTTCTTCAAAGTCACAAAGTAAAAACTATTCAGAAACCCCGCATAACAATACATTCTATTTGGTATTCCACTACGAAGACGACCTAGTTATCGCAAAGCACGAAATATATATCACAGAGACGCTACATTTAAAGTTTCGCATAATATTTATATAAAATATTTATATAATATAGCTTAAAAATTGTCAGAAGCGAGTTAAAATGAACATTTCGAATTAATAATAATAATTAACACTTGTATAAAAATCTGTTTCAAGTTAAAGACTATTTACTATCTGTAAATCAAAATTTTTAATTATCTGTGGATGACCTTTTTCGAAATTCGTTTAGTAGTTTCTATGTAATTGAGTAATAACTGACATTCAAACATTCAAACACCTGCTTAATATTCAAACTTTCATCATTTATAGAATTAGTGAGATAATTAATATACAGTGGTTAATATTTAGATATTCCTCTCGGCATAAAAAATGTTTAGAAATCATATGAGCAAGCATAATTAATTTTATTAGGTTTTAAGTAGTAATAAAATTGTTTTATCTCCTCAACAACGGTGGCATTTTGAATGTTATAGTAAAGTTAGCGTACTCGTGTAAATGTGGGTAGATTTAGGTGAAAAAGACAATAAAAGCGGAATAGTATCAAACGGGAACAGTTGCTTGTAGGCGGAAGCCCTGATTGGAAGGTATCTAGTGTGTAGTGTTCTTATTGAGTGATACATGTCACTTATTCTGGAACTTACGTGGAACCTCTGTCCGAGTACGTTCGAAACATATAGACGGTATGTATTTTTATACTGTTATTTTAAAAACGCTAACCGCTTCCGATTTCTAATAGTAAATAATTTACAAAAATATATTTTTAGTGAAATACCTTACCATATTTAATATTAATTCCTTCGAGAGCAATGTCTTATGATGGTCTTTTTATCCGACTGCCGCGACACAATTAAAGATAGTGTTTTTATCATTCTATATGTGTGTTTCACCCATGGGAACGGAGACGGAGGTCTTAATGGGAATGAAATGTCTTAACACTATGCATATACATTATAGATACAAGTGAAGATAAAAAGTAAGAACCAATAATGTTATATTCTAATTCTTTTAAAATAACTGGACTCTTTTAAAGAAATATAGAAATATATGTATATAATAACATAAGTCTATTTGTAGGTAATATCTAAAAAAAATATATATTAAAAGAAATGTACCTACTCGTATAACAATACAAAAGTTACGGACGATAAGTTTGTAGTGTAAGTAAGAATTAAAATAAAAAAAAATCCTTTTGCAAAAATCTTTTACGATAAAATATCAAGATATTAATTGGTAAGCAAAGTGTTTTATAATGCTAATAGAAAATAGTTCGAATGGTTTCTGCCACTGACATTACTTCAGGTAAGTAATACGTATAGGGCGTTTCATGTGGAAATTAAATGTACACAAGATGTGATGATGTTTCCACGGTTAGACTTTCATTTGACTGTTTGTTTTTAATTTATTTGTTTGGAAATTTGAGTATTTCTATATATTATGGTTTTTTCTTAATTTATTATAAGACGTGTTTTTTTCTCAACTTCACGCTGTATCCTATTTATTATAGGTAGGCAAATAGAACCTAGTGTTAGACACTCCGTCGTCTTTTTTTACTTACTTTTTTTCTTAGGCACGATTAACGTAAGCTGTGAATAAAGAAATATATAGTTGATTATTGAAAAAAATCTTTGTTCGAGAAACTTGTATTTTAAATGAATATTTTCTTATAAATACATAATATTGAACCTACAACCAACGTTTCTCTGAAACAGTCCATGTGCGAGTACATACATTTAGCTCACGTCCAATAGCCGGCTTAATTAGAACGGCAGGTGCACTATCTTAGAAACTATAGGTGCTTAAGTACCTGGAGTAGATACGTTACGTAACAATCTCAATTCAGAAATTTGCCAAATTGACCATATTATATAGAATATGTTTTCATAAGTAAATTTTATTTGTTATAGTAGATATATATTAATATAGAAAAACATTGTATTTATTTTAGACTATAATAGCATGTAGGTATTGCTGTCTTCATAACGAGAAATATGTTATGAAAGAATAAGGCTGTGATAGCGCAGGGCCACAAATGTGTAAACGATAGGTGTGTTGTGGGTTCGATTCCCCATTGAAGCAATAAAATAGTTCATAAATTAAATATTAACTTCTTCTTGCTCTGGTAACACGAGGTAAACTCCGCCACTAAACATGCAATGCCCTAAGAAAACGACGGAAAGTGGGGAACGGAAGCTTCTTTAGGTAGCTTCTTAGTGTCTTACCACTAGGTTACCAGGTTCCCTTTGTATGAAGCTAAAAAACCGGTTAAGTGCGAGTTTGACTTGACCACTAAAGCTTCTGTGCCAATTTCAGTATTGTACGCCAACGGGAAGCGCAACTCATACAAGGGGACAAATTTAAGTTGGTGGGCACTCATTTTTAGAGTTCAGTACCTCAAGCAGTACAAACGGAACCCTTGTAGGTAGGATCATTAGAAAACTAACACTTTAATTAGATTAGATTTTTTAAAGCAATAGATATAATGAAGCTTAATAGAAATTTTTATTAACATTACTAATACGATATCGCTTACAAGTATGTTTGCTATTCGTTTATTTGCCACATGTAAGCATACATTTGCTCAGATTCACAATGCAAACGTACTTAACTAGCAAACATGTGTTCCTGAGATTCAAGCAAAACGTTATAGATCATTACAAACAAAAGTTTTTATAAATAAAAGGTTTATTTTAATTGTGATTTGACCATAATTTAAAAAAAAATAGCTTTACACTGTATCCTGCATAAAGCGGTATGGATATCATGTTGCGATTCGAGTGGCGACACCAGAGCGAAGAAAAGAAAATATTAAATATTTTATTTCGTCAAATAGGAATTGAACTCACAGCCTGTCACGTTTACAATCTCAAGCTTGCTGCCCATGCGAAACGACTGGACTCAAATAGAATATTATTATAATTTAGATAAAAATGTATAGTAAAATAATCTCATAGGTAATTAATAACACAATTATACTTGTAAAGTTAACCTAATAACCTACTACGATATAAACTATTCAGGTAATCTATAAATAACTATTTTATTTTATTCATACATTTTGAATATAGCTGATTAGATCTTGAGATAGAGATTGACTTTACCTATTGATTCATAAATAGTGATAGATAAAAATCAAACTTGGACGGTAGTTGTGTATTACTTTGAATTATTTATTGAGAAACTGTCAAAACAAATCTCATTAGTTTAGTTTATCGCTTATGTAGATAAATGTATCTATGCTATGTTTATCTGGTCAGGCGAAATCTGTATTGTAAGTGGTATCACACTGTTTCCCCATGCGTTGAGTTCCGCCACTCAACACGCAATGCCTCCCGAATATAGCGCGGAAAAAAAGAAATGGAAGTGTCTTTATGGGAACAGAGTGTTCGAACACTAGGTTCTATTTGCATAATATTGCGCAATTTATTTATTTCAATTTTACCATAAACATGATTAATTAACTTAATAACTGTAAGAGGTGGCGCGCACTGAACAATGATTCCACAGCAAACTTACATAAGTGATTGTTCCTAGACTCCACTCAGAACTTGGACAAAGAAGGCAACTTTTCGGCTGCAAGATTTAGTGCCACACTTGTACGCTACTATAGAAAGTTGGAAGTAATTTCCTAACATCAAGTCACGTTCATATTTCTTTACTTTGTGAGCGTTCGAGCGTTTACGTTTATTATTTAATATAATCGATGCCTCACTTTACGTCGTAAATATTGAAAAACTTTCATAAATTTTATTTGTTTTCGAAGTATATTCTTTCTTTAGAAAATAGGTGTTTTCAAAATTTCACTGTCATGTTTTCATGTTTTTCGATATGTTGTATTCATAATTTCGAAACTCTTATATGGTCACTTTGATGTTCTTCTGTCTTATTTAATTTCATGCAAAATGCGGCAAAAACGATGCTATAATGCTCGTATCTTTTGATTGCGTTGACTTAGAACCTCGATTTTTTATGGTAGTTGTATGTCTAATCTCTTTTTTATGGTAGGTATGTCTAAGCAGGTCTATCTCCACCTTAAAGGCCGGCAATGCACCTGTAGCTCCTCTGGTGCTGCATGGGGTCGAGGGCGGCGGTGATCATCACCTGGTGACCCGAACGCTCGTTTACCTTGCCCTTTTTCCATAAAAAAAGTCTAAAGACCATGGGCGAAGATATTTGCTATTAATTTTGAGACCTCCAGTCGATCTCGTGATATATGGTTTTGACAGATTCTATAAGGGTCGATCGATCCTATAAGGCATCCGTATTTTTTGAGGTACTGAACCCTAAAAAACAAAATAAAAATTGCACTTGTTGCTAAAAACTCTTATTTCTATTTATAATTTTATAGTTTTAGTTCTATTCTCAAGCATATTGTTTTATATTGCTCGTAATAACACTAATAAAATTAATTGTTAGTAAAAGTTAAAACGCTGGTGTTAAAAAGTTTAAAAGCTTCCAGCCGTTTTCGTAAAATATAACGTTTAAGACTTATACACAAGTTAAAAGTTGAACTTAATAATAAAGTAGCTTTCATATAAGTATCTGTTATAAATAATTTTAATCTTTATTAATTTGAAGCCAGTCATGGCGCCAAGTGTGTAAACGAAACTGCGGCTAATAGTGAAAACGGAGTGTCTTAACAATAAGTTTTCTCTGCCTACCCTGCTACATGCAGAATACAGTGTAAAGCTAAAAAACACAACAATAAAAACATAATTATATAAAAATATACTAATTGTAAAAAGGCAGTATTTAACCAGTGACTAACCACTAAATTTAGCAACTATGACTTACACATTCCTTGAATATCATATATGTGTTTGGAGCAAACATAATTGCTCCTTCCTCTAAATCAAGTTCTACTCGACCTGCAACGTGGTACCGCGTATTACCTACGTACATACAAGAGGCACACAGCTCAGGTTTGAATTAATTTGCCAGCTTCGACTCCTTCCAAACCTACTCTCTCTACTATATTGACCTGAAGTTAGGAACAGTATGCACATATAATTATTTGTTATACTAATATCGTTACTTAGTTTGCTGACTTCACAGTTAGTTTAGTTATGTTATAGCCATTTTATTCTAAGAAAAACACTTAATTATTTTAAAATAAATATTGTATTAAATAAAATCTTATGTTTTTATGGACATGTGGAAATGGATTATTAAATATATTTAAATTCATCAAATTATATGATATTTTCGTTGAAGTTAATAATTCATATTTGCTATAAAATTCCATATTATAAAAAAAGAGGTAAGAAAAACATTTCCCTGTTCTTTGCGCAAACATACTTCGCCACATTAAGCGATTATATTGAAATAGGAACGTAATTCAGCGTATTAAGTAAAGAATCCAGTAGTAATCATTACTAAGCTTAAGTATGAATATTATTAATAATTCATTTCTCCGTGTGGGAATCCCGCAACCGTCGCGTTACATTTACACCTTGTGCCCCTGTACCACGACGACCCCAATTTACATTATAGTTAATTATATTTTAGAATAAGAGAAATTTGCGCTTAAAACCGTAAACATTTTTGTTAATCTATTCTCGTTTCATCATTAAAAGTCCGGGCTTCGTGTCGCTTGACCTTTAACAAAGGCAAAAGGTTAAACATTCATAACATCCGCCATATTCACTGACTTCTATTGTTTCGTATGAACGTGATATCTGTTGCTTTATAAATAGTTAGCCTTCCCTTGCTTTGCTAAGCCCGACGTATTAGGGTACTAGTTAGAAGTAAATAGACATAAAAGATAAACGTTTCATCTTAAAGTATTGTTTGTTAATATATGTTATTATATATATTTATATCTATATTCATATTAAATAGTAAATCGTGTCTGTACATGAAATATATATAAAGAAAAATGTTATTTGTGGCATTCAATAAGTTAATAGAACCAAAAACAATGATTGTTGTTGTTTTTTTAGGGTTCCGTAGTTTTTAAGGAAAAAAGGAATCCGTAGTTTTTAAGGAAAGATCACTCTGTTGTCTGTCCGTCTGTCTGTCAGTCTGTCTGTCCGTCAAGACCCGTTATCTCAGGAACGCTTCGAAATATCGAGTTAAAATTCAAACCATATACTCGTATCTACGGCCCCATGATTTTCCTGACAAAAATATATCTATATTTACTTAGAGAAAAAATATGACGATTTATATCGCAAAAAACTTGTATTTCGACTTTATAAAGGGAATCAAAATTCATAGGGTACTTACGGTTGACCTAGAATTATGAAATTTGGCAGCTAGCATCTACAGGTAGTACTAGTTTAGTGCAAGAGCACCAAGTATAGATGATAGCTGCCAAATTTTATAATTCTATGTTAACCTTAAGGGTACTTCACCCTATTAATATTGATTACCATTATAGTGTCGAAATACGTGCTTTTTGCTATTTACGGATATTATTTTTTAGGATTTAAGCACAAATATAAAGATTTTTCATGCTAGCTACCAAATTTCATCGTTCTGAGTTGAAGAATGAAAAAGAGTTCAAGTTTAAGATTAAATTTATCATATATGTTATTTCCAGATGTGATAACATCATTTTGAGTAAGATCAAACACTTTACACTAAGTTAGTACGAGTGTGCATTCGTATTAGACGAATGACATATGTGATAAGATTATGTTGTTCAAATGTTAAATAACATGCAGTTACACATTTTATTACTATTGTAATAATGATTACATATACTTCTTGTTTGAAGCTATAATGGTATATTAAGGAATATAATTCCTCACTTTGTAGCAGAGGCACGACAGGTTGTGGTTCGTTTTCCACTCGAGAAAATGAAATATTTAATATTTCGATTTTATTCGCTCTGGTGTCGAGGCAGTGAGTTCCGTCACTCAACACGCATGCCTCCGAATTCAGCGGGAAATTGGGAACGAAATGTATTAATACTAGGTTCCATCTATCTACAATGATGTGTGTGGGATATAGCGGACACTAAAAACATAGTTTACGCAAAGAGAGTTTTACATTACATTAAATAGCATTTAGGTATAGAGTTACCTAGGGTAAGAGTTACCTACTCTAGCTTCACGCTATCGCATCAGGCATAGTACGGTAGCAGGCGTGAAAACACTCCACTCTCTGCTGTCTTTCCGAATTCTAAAGACACAAGAGCAGGAAAATGTAAATATTTAATTACCTCGAGGGAGAATCGAACTCACACCTGTCACGTTTACAGTTAGAGGACGCCTTACTCTAACATGGCTGCTTCTTACTTCTATCTAAATGATTATAATTAATATTTACTACGCGACGATTCAGCCATAATTGTTCCTTAATGAATATTTAATTTGATATAGTGTAAATACTTTATTAAATATTTTATTATTTGTTTTTCATTTATGTGCTGCGTATCTTCTTTATCTGAAATCCCACTAATAAATGTAATTTTGTTTTTGACTTTGAAATATTACGTAGTGCCTATGTAAAAATTATATACATTATTATAGAAATAAGTCGTTGTTTAGCTTTGCATTGTATTTCGTACATAACAGAAAAGGCAGAGGGAACCTAGTGTTAAGACATCCCGTTCTCATTAAGACACTTCCATTCTCCACTTTTAGCCGAACTTTAGGGGCGTTTTTACTGGCAGAGAGAGGAAATGAAAATAGAAAATTTTTATTGTCTCGAGCGGGAATCGAACCTATAAATTGTCGCGTTTATAGTCGCGGTCTTGTGGGCCACGACAGGCCTCAAAGTATATCTTCTTACATTTAATTTATTCCTTCGTTTTTACTTATCTTGAATATTTATAGCACATATTAGTACTTACTTCAATTACAGTAACATCTCATATTTTAATGAGCAGCTTCCACAAGGAAAAATACGAAGGTTATTTCTGACCATGAAGATGTGTCTGTCAGAATTCTTTTATATGTGAATTTAATTGATGAGATCGAATTGTATGTACATAGTATTTCAACAACTTTTTGTAGAATCTACTCAAAAAAATGTTAAGAATTCTTGGCACAGTATGTATTACAACTGTTGAGATTCTAAATAATTTTATATTATTCAGAATATTCATAAATTTAAAAATATTTTAATTGGTGTTATTTGAAATTTCATATATGTATAATTTCAAATTGAAGGATTTATACTTGTGTCTCTTAGGAAGGTTTAATTCGTATCATTCATTCATATTTATACTCAATGCATAGATAAGAGGCGTCGTGGCGCCAGGGCACAAGCATGTGACTGTAAAACCGACAGTTGTGAGTTCCATTTCCACTTGGGGGAATTAAATATTTATTATTTTCATTTCTTCGCTCTAATAACCCAGCAAAGCGTTCAATTTCTCAGAAAGAAAGTACGCTTCTGTTCTCGGAAGTATCTGAATGGGAAGCATGTTTCCTTAGTTCCCAGGTTCCCTCTGCGTACCCAGCTATATGCGGAATACAACTTGAAGTTTTGTTATTTTAAATTTATAGAAATGCAATATACATTGTTTTTGTATAATTTTTGAGTTTAAAAACTGTTCTAAAAATACGAATTTTTATTAGGAACAACGTTATTATCCATTCATTTAAAAAATCGTAAAACTGGAAATCGAATTAAAAAATCAATGAAATACAGATTACTTCTTATCTTGCGTAAACTCACTTGATAGGTTATTAGATAATTTGGTCAATATTTAAAAAAAAATACATTTTCTTTTTTTCATATTTAATTTTTAAACATTTTATATATTTCTATAAATATGTCAGTAGTACAAGTGTCCGTTCCTCCTACGTTCCCATTAAGACACTTCCATTCCCCACTTTCCGTTAAATTCGGGAGGTGTAGTGTTGAGTGGCGGAACCTTGCCTCTGTACCAGCGAATAAATAAAAATATTAAATAATTAATTTCCTCGAGTGGGGATCGAACCCATGACCTGCCGCGTTTACAGTCTCACCTATGCCTCTGCGCCACGACTGGCCTCAAACACTTTTAATTGAAAGATACGGATCTCTAATAGCAACGTAATATGTTTGTACACACAGTACTACTGTCAGATAGCTTTGGCCAATCTTTATTCATGTGACATTCAGTTATCGAAACATGTATCAATATTTTTACCTGATCTTTGATGAGGTACGGTCGCGTTTCTTTCGAATTTAATAATAAACAAAATGCAATTATTAATAATTGTATGTGAAGTTTGTTTTGTGTGTTAGTGTTGGATGAATTATTAAGTTTTGCAACAATATTAATAATAAAGAAATAATGACGTTGTCTGTCGGCACACAAATATTCAACGGCGTGGGAGATTCTATAGACAAAACAAATAATGACAAATTTAAGAACATCGTGGATTGGTGGAGAAGAGAATTTAAAGTTATATTGGCGGAATTTGTATCTACAATGCTGTTACTTTTCCTTGGTTGTATGACGACTGTGCCCCAATCAGGTTTTGATATACAGCCCCCAATGTATTCACCTATAGGCTTTTGTATGGTAGTTATATTTAATATCACTACATTTGGTCATATTTCCGGAGCTCATATGAATCCATCAGTGACTCTATCTGCAGTAATATGGGGCAAAGTGTCTATACCACTTGGGATCATGTACGTCGTCGCACAGTGCGGAGGGGCTATAGTCGGTTACGGGCTATTACTGAGTGTCTCTCCTGTAGACCTACTTACTGACAGTATTGGAGCAACTCTATTGCATCCACAACTGACAGTATACCAAGGATTAGTTATTGAAGTATTTCTATCAGCTGCTCTAGGATTCATCAATTGTGCCGTTTGGGACCCAGTTAATAAGGAGAAACAGGACGCTATACCTTTGAAATTTGGTTTCACCATCGCTGCCTTATCGCTGGCTGGAGGTCCTTTAACTGGGGCTAGTATGAATCCAGCTAGATCGTTGGGTCCTATAGTGTGGTCGGGCAATTGGCAATTTCATTGGATATTCTGGGTTGGTCCAATAATAGGAGGTGCGTTTGCACCAATAATTTATAAATTGGTATGGTTAGATAAAAGTAATAAGGAATTTTAAAGTATAATTTGGTATGTATATATGTAATGTAAGTAAACAAGGGTCGGGAGTAGTATTAACAAGAAATAATTTATTAATTATTTATGAAACGATATCTGTGAACATTTAAAACTTAATAAATCAACTCATTTAGGTCGTTAGTTAAAATAAGTTAATAAGTAAGATCTTTCTTTATATATGTATATAGTTAAATTTTTATAATCTATGTTATATTATTTATAGCTTTTGGTGTATATACTCGTATATAGTGTGTAATAATATTTTTCACATTATAATATTTTTTTATGTATTATGTAGTATTTATATTTAAAAATAAATACTATTAAAAATGAGCATATCAAAGTATTAGTAATCTTAGATGAAGTTAGAACCAGAGCAAGTATTTTAAATTGAACAACAACAATTAATTAATGTAAATTATTAAATTGTTGTCATGGCATTTAAAAAATTTCGAATAGTTCGAAAATTATGTGTATATATTTCTATTTACATTAAGTAAATAAAAAAATATAACAGTCTAGGTAATTCTTTGAAAATTAAGACGTGATGACGATGGAAGTTTTGTCTATTTGTTAAATGAACATCGAAAAATGTTTTCATTCATACTATGTAATATATATGTAATCCTAAATGTTATTTATTGTACAAAATTGTATATAAAGTTGATGTTGATTGTGGTCTGTGGTCTTGATTATGTCAAGAGCCAAGTATGTCGGGAGTAAGAAACTTATGTCGCTGTGTCATAAATTATAGGCTTATATTGTAAGTTTAAATAAAACAATTCAAACTAAAATTAGTTTTTTTTGGAGGAAACCAAAGGAAAGAATTGTTTTTTTTTTCTATTTTGCAAAATATTAATGTTTCAGTATAATATATACTTTTCATTTTGTATAAAAATATAGCAAGCGTTTTATTTTTTAATACATTATTATACTGATTATTACAATAACAAAGACATTATATGTACCTAGTATTGATAATACAATAAACTGTATAATCTAAAACCAAAAGTAATTATGATTGTAGGTCGATATCTTTTTTAGCTACTAAGCTGTATCCCGCATAAAGCAGAGTAGACAGAGGGCATCTATTACTATTAAGACATTCCATTCTCCACTTTCCGCCGAATTTTTGAGGTATTATTTAGTGAAAGGCGGTTGAAAACCTTAAATATATCATTCCTCTGAGTGGGAATCGAACCCGCAGTGTCTACACACTTGTAACATTGAGTTTATATGGGTATTTATATGGGTATATTATGTTATATAGTCATTTTCCGTCTAAATTTTATTATTATAACAATTTTATAACTCCACAGTAAAAATATTTTTGAAATAATAACTCGAACGTTTTTATCCTCATGCGGAAATTTCTCTTGTTGATACTTTAACCGGATCTAAAATCCAGTTCTTCTTCGATTTGAGCTATACGACTTCATGAGTTCTTGTACAATCAGATTTATTTATATCTTTTTATTAGCTACTTGGGGTTTATAGAAAGTTCATAGGTTTATAATTTAAATTAAATTGATAATGTAATAATAAAAATTACCTATATGTCATGATAGATATTATTTTTCTCTTATGTGTATTAATATTGTGGTATTTAGACACCCTGTTTCAGTTGAATATGGCAAGCAGAGACGTCTTCAAAAGATAAGACATAATATTATTATTATTATTATTTTAAATCTTTCTGTGAGATGTATTTGGCAAGTCAGGCTGAAGGAACCTTGTGTTGATACACTCCGTTCCCCGCTTCCTGAACAACTACATGAAATTTCGTGTTGAGTGGTGTAATTCTGTATTGTCTTGTTACCAAAGCAAAGACATGAAAACAACTTATTCGAGAAGAAATCGCACCCACAACTATCACGTCAGACCCTGAGGCGCTGTGCCACAACGGCCTTATAATTTATTTTTATTACTTATCTGATAAGTATAAGGAAAACTAAATTATATGCTGATGCGTAAGAAAATTTAGATATACAAATCTATAATTAGAATAGAAAAAAAACTTATATAGAAATATTCTTATAAGAACTAGAAATACAAACATCATATTAAATGTATAATACAAAACACCTATTTTTTGAGTTCAGTCAAAATAAACGCATACGCAATGCACAGAGGCCATACTATATTACGATATTTTATCGTGGCTTAGTTACTTATCATATAATTATATTGACGGATGTCCTTATTTCAGATAAAGCTATTTTTATATGTCATCGATCCCTGTAATGTGTTTTGGATGTCGCAAACATATATCTATCTATTTAGTATTTATCTTATCTTTGGAAAGATTATATCGTTAAGTTTTTGTGGGGGACATTTATTGAAGAATAGATATTATAATATAGCATGTGGTATTTGTCACAGTGTATTTGAGGCTTGTCGTGGCACAGGTATACCAAGTGTGACTGGTATACCGCTCTTGTAAAAATTTACAATTTACACGTGTAAACTGAGATAACATGTAACGACAGAGTAAAAAATATACATGGCAGATAGTCGTTTATACGTCGTAACATATTAAATTATATCTAAATTATACACTTTTTATATATAGTTCTACACAAACTTTGAAGACATTATAAAAAATATAAAAAACTCTAACTAACTAACTTGTCACTAGGTACAACAGACCGCGTACTTTCAATGGACAAAACAGGTTATACGAATCTACGACTACATCGAACAATTTTGAGACATAGGCCTAATTGTCTTCATTTACGTGTAAAAATGGAAAGAAAAAGGAAAAAAAAAAAATTTTATGTGAGTATCTGCAATAATAAGGAAATCTCAAAATTGTAGATAACTTAATTACTTTGTGCCCATCGATATTATCAGCATAATAATCAAAATGACAATAGATATAAACATGATTGAGATACACAAGTATACGATCTGGCAGACAATTTAGAAATAATGTCTCTCGCTTGTCAACATATTGTGATAAAAAAAAGACATGCATATAATTTATATATTTCTTATAAATATATTTTACTAGCGGACGCGCGCAGCTTCGCTTGCGTATTTAGGGGTGAATTCTAATAACCCATGAAACATGTGTTCAATGAAATATTTTTAAGAGTCTAAATTTCAAATTATATAAAAATCGGTGGCGATTTAAAGATTTTTCCATACAAACTTTCAACCCCTTATTTGCACCCCTAGGGGGAGAATTGTAGAAAACGATGAAACACGTGTTCAATTAAATACTTTTAAAAATCTAAATTTTAAATTTTATAAAAATCGGTGCTGATTTAATTTTCTTTCCATACAAACTTTGAACCCCTATTTCACCCCTTTAGGGTTAAAATTTTTCAAAATCCCTTCTTAGTGGATGTCCAGATTACGAAAGTAAACATCTGTCCAAATTTCACGTTTCTACGCACAGCGGTTACGGCTGTGCGTGCGTCTTACCTCAGTCAGTGAGGACAAGTCCGTTTATATATATAGATATTAGTTGTATTTTAACATTATTAGTTAAGTTTAGGTTTTTAATACAAAACATAATTTAGTTTAGTTTAGACTGTATAATGAACTCACACGAAAAATATCTTAAGAAAATAAGTTAATAATTTTTGAGTATGTGATAATAGAAACTGTAGTCGCGTGATATTTTCTTGTTGAAACAACAAAATTTACGTAGTTTATCTTTTATAGCACTGAGTCATTAAAATATTATAATTTATTAAACGTACATAATATTTTATTAAAGAAATCTAGAAGTTATGAGTAGTATTTGTATAGTGTTTTTCGAGGGATTTTCTTATCGTATTATGCAATTGATAAGGATTTTTAAGTACTTTTTATTTTCTTTTTTTAAGAGCTGATATCGGTATGAGAGGAATCGTTTAATATATGCAATATATCCTCGACATATTTCGCATTTCAATATGAAACGTGAACTTACTTATTTAGAAAACGTATAATTTTTTTTCTTTCCTAAGTATGGAATAACACTTTAAAAATGTTAAAAATAGTTAAACTCGTTTTTAAAATATAAAACTAGTAAGAAATTATGAAATCATATCAATTTGACATGTTAAGTCTTAAAATGTGAAATTGTAAAATGTAATTAAATTAAATTGTATTAATCTAATTAAATAAAAGTCAATTTACATACTTATAATATATTCTACCCTTCAAATTGTTGTTTTTCTAAAGGTAAACAATAGATACTAAGTATTTGCAATTATAATATAAGTACTTTAGTAATTATTTCATTGAAAGATTATTATCATGACATGATAAAAGTGATATATCACTCACTTCATGGGAGGAAATTAAGTATAAATAGTAGACTTGTGTGACATAGGATAAAAGTTATGAATATCAATTTTATTGTTCTATTTCGTCGCAACGTAGCTCGCTTGTATATGTATAACTAATGTAATAGATTGTACCATTGATTTTGAAAAGAGCAACTGTTGAGTTTCTTGCCGGCTCTTCTCAGCAGAACTGCCTTCCGAACCGGTGGTAGCTTTTTGTTCATATGTTCATTCGACGATTCAAAAGTGCTTATTATAAGTTTATTTGAATAAAGAATATTTTGAATTTGAATTTGAATTTGAATAACTAGTACTTTTTCTAAAGTTTATTGATTCGAGCCACTGAGCTATATATATATATACTAGTGGACCCGTACGGGGCTACGCCCGCTTGAACTATACGAATATTTATAAAATATATTTATCAAATTATTTTCAGTTTTCAATAGAGAGATGCGCTAAGCAAGCTTATTTTGGGTGACGTTTTCTAACAACATATATGCAAATCGTTGCCTAGCAACGACATTTGTTATTAACATGGCGGAATAAATTGCATGTCAAATTAATAAGTATTTTAATATATTGATATATATCGAAAATATTACAAATATGAGAAAAAAAAAGTATCCGATGGTCATCCCGAGACCCTCATGTATCTCTGTATGAGTATTTTATCACAATTAAATTAGCGGTTTGGGCCTGATTGCGTAAAAGACAGACAGACAGACGGACAGACAGAGTTACTTTCGAATTTATAATATAGGTATGGATATGTCTAAAAAAAATATGTTGGAAACATTTTAATAATTCTTACAAGTTAACTTTATCAGAAAGCAAGGTAGGCAAAGAGAACTTAGTGGCAAGACATGTCGTTCTTTCCGCTTATATACCTCGTACGGAGTAGAGGAATTTATCATTACGCTTAGTCTTTTCAGAGCGGAGAAAAGAGAAAATGTGTTCCCGAAGTGAGCTCCGAACCTATAGCTATCGCACTTGGAGTGAGATGCTTTATTTTTATAAACAAACAAAATTAATTTATATTAAGTTTGTGTGTATTATAATTAAATTGATACCTAAGATATAAAATTTTACTTTACTTATGATCAATATTTTTATTTTGTCCCACATAATTATAGCAACGTATTCAGAACTACGTACTAAATTCCCACCTAGTATTAGGACCGTTCTCCACTTTTCTACATTTTTTCGAGGCAATTGCGTATTGAGTGGCAGAACTCAACGCTATGTAATTTATTATTGTTGCCATCAAAGGCCATAAATACATGTTAAGGTTAAGGTTTACAATATATTTATGTTCTACCCATACCTTGCAAGCCTTGAGGGTCCAGGATAAAATAACCATTTCCTTCTTTATCCTACGTGCGCGTGATAATATATTTAGTACCGATACATCAAGATAATTGACGTTTATATATACGTACGATTGTTATTGAAGAAGGAAAACATTGTTAAAATACATAAATACTATTAAGTATATTTTTTAAAGTATATGTTGTATATGTAGTTAGACACGGCGTTGAGTTTAGCCTCTTAATATGAAATGTCTGAAATTAACGCGAAAATCGGCAAACTAAGTGTCTTGATATTACTGTCTCTGTGCCTACTCTGCCCAATTTTTTTAAATATCTATAAATATTGAGGCCAACACGCCAACAGTGGCGCAAGGTCACACACGTGTGACAGAAGACATGGCAGGTAGTGGGTTCGATTTCCACTCGAGAATATGAAATATTTAATATTTTTATTTGTTTACTATGTTGCATGTCCAAGCAATGTAGGCCGGCGTTCAGTTTCACCACTAAACACGCAATGCCTCCAGAATTCGATGAAAAATGGAAAACGGAAGTATTTTAATTGGAATGGAGTATCTTCTCGGTTTCTCGTTTCCCTCTGCCTACTCTGCTATGTGCGGGATACAGCTAAAAATGAAAAAAAAAAAACATTGTGAAATATAAGTTAATAGTGTGTGTTCTATTTAATAATATTTGGTAGAACTACGTACGTAATCCATCAAAACGCATACGTGAGCTAGGTATTAATTATTACGAATTGATTATAATTACGTTATTATTAACATTAGATAAAAATCTACATCCTCGATAAAATGAATGAGGAAAATATATTTTAAAACTCTTTAGAAATCTTTTCGGTGTTTTTCTGGCTGTTCTCCAAAATAAGCAGGGTAAGCAGAGAAAATAGAGACAGAATACTTCGTATTCCGTTTTCTAGACGGATTTGGGACATAGCGTGTTGAGTGGCGGAATTCAACTCGCTTTATAATAGTTGCCTTGCGGATTTCATCTTACAATATAGAAGGAGCAATTTATAATAGATAATAATAGATGTTTACGTAGAATCGTATGTACTTTAATTATACACCATTGTTTACAGTAATATCCTTACTCAAGGCCTTGCTATATACGGGCAAATGAATTAATTTACATTCATAGTCTAAAATTTCTAGTTCTAATTCATTATGCTTACAGAAACATCTCATAATTGACAGTTTATTATTAGTATTTTTGTTACTGATAAGAATAGAATACATTATAAAACAGAAAATATAGAAAAATATTACGAATATAATATGTATGCAGAGGTGGTCTTATTACTTTAAGCAATCTCTTATAAGAAATTACAGTAAGTTAGTGGCTAATTGCGAATCAGACTGGCACACCGTGGGTTCCGTATCAATTTCTACGATCTTAACGTATTGTAGATATACGGGTAGTATAACTTATAAAAATTTACAAACCTATAATTGCCAGTGTAAGTGTGTATTCAATTTGTTTGAAATGAATAATAATGACTTTTTCTATGAAATAAGTTCTCACTTCGTGTCAAATTTCACAACTGTAGGTCCACGAGAAGTACCTAGTCTAAAAGTTTTAATTACGCGGCGCATTTTATGCAAACTGTACCGAAAACGATACAATAAGTATCTTTTAATTGCGTTGAATTAGAATTTAGAAAAAAATCTAACATTAATCTAAGCTTTAAAACATGCTAGATTTTTTTTTTGATTAGGTACTTTAAGATTCTTCGCAGTCTCTGTAACGCGACGCAAATAGTTTTTTTGTTAATTAGTAAAAAAATATGTATTACAAAATATTTCTTCACTACCGTTTACTTATTACAAAATATTTTTTCATTGCCGCTATCATTAATAATTAATCTGTCTAATAAAATTTGTATTTATCTATCATTGCTTGTCATCTTTAATTACATCGGCTAATATCGGCGCACGCGCAATTACCTGCTTCGGGTCGTTAGCGACTATTGGTAAGATAGGCTGAAAGAGGCCTACTGTCGCAGTGATGCTTTTCACAATCGAAGTAATAATCCTTTTCGCTGGTGCGGGACTAATTTCTCAGATTTTTGTAGGAGTTTTATGGAGATACATTTCAGTTTATGGTCAACATTGTAAATATTTCCTACTAAGATATCACGGCAGGCCTTTGTCGGTCCTTCATATAAGAAGAAAGCTACTGACTTTTCTTCGTACACCACTTCGACACCAGCTGAAAGTTGGTACGTTGGCTCGATATGAGCCTATTCCGCAATGATGGTTTTAATAATTCTGCTTCTACTTAGTCGTACTCCTGTGGGAGTTGTCGTGGTTAGGAGCTATTCAATGTAAGATTTCTCCAACTGCTCCTATCTTCAGCAGTGCCTGAGCAGTCGTTAATGGAACAGCTAGTGCAGGACTTAATAATTGTATGACATGGTTTTATTGTATACATCTCGTAGAAAGATCTTACACATCCTTGCTACTTATATAAATTATTTGGTGGCTATCAGTTATTCCCCAATTATTTTGTTCCATTTAAACTATAATAATGTCACACACTCAGTATTCTTAACTTACTGTAAAGACGTGACACGATTTGAGCATGTCTCTCTTGGATTTCGTCCAAGTTCTTCATCCAATTAAGTTATACATTCACATCTAAACCACAACACATATAAATTTGTAGGCAGTTGCTCTGTTTTTTATTGTTAACATTTTCTAAGATGTATATTATAAGATTTTAATTTTGAACTTGTTCAAATTTAATGCGTTTTCTAAAATACTTTTAATCAATTCATCAATATTTGAAGAGTTGATGTGGTATGGTCTTACCATTACGTTAACAATTTCATTAAAAACAAAAAAAGTCAGCTTCACGCAGTATCCCGCACATAGCAGGATAGGCAGAGAGAACTAAAAAGCTATTACATATTATAATGTGTACATACACACTACATGCACGTATATGAATATACATAGGTACTTGTAATCAGGCCTTAGATGCAGATTAGAATTAGATACGAATAATTATTCGCTATCTGTGAAGATCAATCATGCTATTAATTGGATCATTTCAGTGATATTATTTTAAAACATTTGCATAAAACATATATTGTATATGCCAAGAACTATAGTTGATGTTGTTAATTTTTAATATAAGATAAATAAATAAATCAGCTTCACGCTGTTTTCCGCACACATCAGGGTAAGCAGAGGGAACCTAGTTTTAAGACACTCCGTTCCCCACTTTCTGCCAAATTTTGTCACCAACCTAGCCAAAAGCCTTGTCACCAGAGTGAAGAAATGAAAATATTAAAAAATAATAATAATTGATGCCTTGAGTGGAATTTGAATCCATAATCATCGGGCTTAGTCACACGCTTTTTTTTAATTTTTATAAGCAAATGTACCTAGACATAGACAAATCTTTACGCATAGCAACGTTTGACTAAAATACCGTTTATTATCGTACATAATCCTAGAATAACAAAATATTTAAGTAGACTAAATAATAACTTTAAGTCTATTTAATTTATTTATCATATGGATATATAACAGGATACGGTGTGAAGCTAAAAAAAGTAAAAAAAAAACATATTATGTAATTTACTTAAAATACATAGAAATATATAGAAAATACTAAAATCGTAGCACAACTGTTTTTTCAAATATGTAGATAACAAACAATTAATAAAGAAAATTATATGTGTTATTTAGTCAGTCATTGTGTAATAATAAGAGAATATATAAGAAATTTTGTTCTGTCTGTGTGTACATATACATTTATCAAATGAAATGTAAAGGAAAACAATGTTAACATAAGTTGAATAGAGTACTTGTTACTTGTAGATATTATCTTAAATAACTTTGCAGACAATATATATGTTCGCGGAGCATCTCGGGTGGATCGACAATTATCTTCAAGGCTATGCGAAAACTAAACTTGGGATTGTTTTAAGTACATTTGTATTGTGTGTGTAATGATGGGTGATACTGTGTTATTTTTATTGTGTATAATACTTTTGTAGTAAATTATTTAAAAAATATGATATTTTAATAGTTCATTTTTATATTTATAATTATGTTATTTTATATATAAATACCGACCAACGGACGTAGGGGGACCGTCGACTTCAAAAAGCGGGAACCCGCTTAACTCAAAGGGCGCAGGACCGGACGGAGTGGCGAGCATTGGGGGAGGCCCATGTCCAGCAGTGGACTTTATGACGCTGATGGATATATAAATATATATGACAATTATATATTATAAATTGAATTGAATTCTTGATATATGGCGTTTAAAATATTATGAATATTTTGGAATGCATTAAGCGGTGCCCTACCATAGAGTAATGACAGCGTTTCCCAAAGGCAGCGTTTAACTATTACCTATTGCAATCACCTCCCAGCTCTCAAGTCATGGAGAGCATTATAAATAACCAGCTCTTGGTTTTTGCGTTAATCACTAAAAACCCCTTTTGTTTTGTCGCCAGTCGACCATACTATCCACACCATCTGGTTACGCAGCATTTCATTACTGTGTGGTTTTGTAGAAAGTTCCACGCGCATTTATTATCATTTCTGGAGTTGTAAAAAATAATAAAAATAACGCAGTTTATCAAGGGTATATTGTATATTGTTTCTTTAACCAAATTAAAAAGTTCCACGTTTAAGCAGAAAAGAAAATAATAAATAGAATAGCAATATGACATTTTAAATTTTTTCTTTCAAATCGAGGACGCTAAGATTTTTAAGATGTACAGTGAAAGCAGAGCGCCGAGGGAGTGCCTGCCTTAAATGCATTTTCAAGTTCTGTTCCTACTATAAGTTGACTACGTAATATGGTATCGACTGTTTTATTTATTTATCAACTTGAATTCTTGAGTACGTATTTATTTTTTGTGACTAAACTGCTACTGCTACTAAAATGGAAATTCGCTTTTCACATTATTTCGTTTCAAGAAACTCATTCTATTCTTGTTCTTCTTTGTAGTTAGTTGTTAAATCATATCATCAATGTAGAATGAAAACAATAAATGCGTGTAATATTTAATATTAAAAATGTATTTTCCTCATTTTATTCAATCCAAAATATTTGTCTTTTGGTACTTATTTTCCATATTTCCCCAACTAAAATTTGCAGTTAAATATAAAGTGCAATAAAAATTGAAATAGTCTATTTTTGCCATTCATCAAATACGAATGTCTTACGCGATATATGTATATAACGATTACAGGACCAGACTTGTTAAAAAAATAGCTTACCGCACCGTTGTAAAGTGTTTAATTTCCTTTATTTAGATGCTTATATTAAAGCTTAGCTCACACCTGTACAGAATTAAGGCTCTACCAATAAATTATTCAAATAGTATTACAAGTTATAATTTAGTTTGAAACATACAAATATTTGAGGGCGAAGTCAGAATAGCGAATTTGTTGTTAACATTAACAGTAGACGAGGGTCGCCCTCAGATATCACTCCCGTAGGGCCTACGTCGTAGCACATCCGCTTGTCACTGGCACGGTCACGTAGCAAAACTAACGAATATGAGATTCGTATATGAAATGTTTTTTTTTTGTTGAAATATGGGTAACAGTTGGTTTCGGGATTTATAGTAATTATATAAAAAAGTAAAATAATATTTATCTAAAAATTATTATAATGTATCGCTATTAATATATTTAGACATTTTAAACCATTTCAAAGTATTATGCCACACTAAGGAAAGAAAACTACTTATTTAGAAAATATATAAAGATTTCAAATATTTTATAAAATTTAATTTGAATGACACATGTTTAGAAACAATTTTAATTTTAGAGCGTATGTAGCACGTCCTATTACTACTTCCCTAACAACTACCATTAAATGAAAGTAATGGGCTGCTAGCTTGAAATTGTTAGAAATTTCAATTGAAATTACTCTGAAATATTTTGTCAAAAATGTATATTTAAATTTGAATTTATTTATCTATTTATCAGTTATATAAAATAACGTAGGAAGAGGCCGTCGTAGCGCAGCGGCAACGCGACGGTTGTGGGTTCGATCCCCACTCAAGGAAATGAAATATTTATTTACGTTTATATTTCCAATTCTTCGCTCTGGTGTCGAGGCAAAACGCGGCGTTGAGTACTGCAATGCCTACAGAATTCGGCAGAAAGTGGGGAACTGAGTGTCTTAACACTAGATTTCCTATGCCGCCTACCCTGCTGTGTGCGAGATACAACGTGAACGTGAAGCTGATATATATAAATACATATAAAATAACATAATTTGACAAAAATGTTAGAATTAATCTTCTATGCATATAAAATCGAAAAGTCACTCACTCATCACGAAATCTCAGAAACTACATGTGCTAGAAATCTCAAATTTTGCATAGGAGTTATTTATAGGACTTAGGTGCTCGCTAAGACGGGAATTTGCAATATTCGACTTCTAAGGGGTTGTTTTTGGGGTCGAAAGTTTGTATGAAACTTCATTGCTACAAATGCTAGGCGTCTCAAATTTTGCATAGACTGCGTCAGTAGGGCGTAGCCATGGAGGCAGAAATTAATAATAACATAGTTCACGCGGGTGAAACCGCGAGCGGGCCGCTAGTATTGCATAAAGATACACTAAAGCATATACCCACTATATTATTTAAGAAAATATAACCAGAGCACGTACAAAACAGTTTTGAGAACAGAGAATGGGAAAATCCCGCTTATATTGATGGTGTATTGTATTACGGTCACATTCGCGCGGCTTTCCCCAAATCTAAAAAGAGCAAACCTAAGCGGCGAGTTTAGCAGAAGACAATATAAATCTGAGCCATTTCTTCTCTAGCATTTGAAAAACAACGAAATTCTGAGACTTTTAGATGAGATCTTACAAGCTGTTAAATGTGTATATGTTTACTATTTATATTATATATTTAAGGATGTAGGAAAAGTAGTAATTTTACGTTAATTGTATATTTGTAGACGCTGATTAAAGCAAATTTGGGCCATTAAGAAATTAGCATTTAACTTCCGCATATATAATAAAAAAAATATTAAAGAATGTTTTTCGTCAAAATTGTATGCATTAAATAACTGTTTTATTTAATTAGCTGAATCTTTACTTTTCAATATAGGTATATAAAGTGTTTTTAAAATATTATTATTAGAAACTAAAGTCCTAAGATTAGTACATTAAAAATTATACAATTCAAGCAGGCGAAGACGCGAGCGGGTCTCTAGTTATCATTAGTTTACATTTTAAATTAAAATGCTTCTGATGCATGCAAAACCGCAGACGGGAACTAATTTTCAATAGAAATGAACATTCATTTAATAATAATTAAGTATTAAATAGGTTAATAATGTACTGAAATTTAGAGTGCATGTCACTCATTTCTGAATATTGGGCAATAAGGTGTACATTTCTTTAATAAATTATTATCATATTATTGTTAATAAAATGTATGTAGTTCAAATGTACTAAATAACTTATTTTTGACGTTTATTATGATTATTATTTTAGATTTACGCTGTAGCTCGCACAGAGCAAGGTAGAGGGGACCTGGGTACCTACTGTTAAGACACTACGTTCTCATTAAGACATTTCCATTCTCGGTTTCCCACCGAATTCTCGAGGCATTGCGTGTTATTTTATTTCCTGGAGTGGGAATCAAATCCACACCCTATCGTGTTTACAGTCGCCCGCTTATGCCTCTGCACCATGACGACCTGTAACTTTAATATGAAAATGACTTTTAGCTTAATATAGGATTTCAATTTAGAAATTATATAATAATACTAGCGGACGCGCGCAGCTTCGCTTGCGTAATTAGGGGTGAATTCTAATAAACCACGAAACATGTGTTCAATGAAATATTTTTAAGAGTTTAAATTTCAAATTTTATAAAAATCGGTGGCGATTTAAGGATTTTTCCATACAAACTTTCAACCCCTTATTTGCACCCTTAGGGGGTGAATTCTAGAAAACCATGAAATATATGTTCAATTAAATATTTTAAGAGTCTAAATTAAATTTTTATAATAATCGGTGGCGTTTTAAAGATTTTTCCATATAAACTTTCAACCCCTTATTTGCACCCTTAAGGGAAGAATTCTAGAAAACCATGAAACATTTATTCAATTAAATACTTTTATGAGTCTGAATTTCAAATTTTATAAAAATTGGTGCCGATTTAAAAAAAATTCTATACAAACTTTCAACCCCTTATTTGCACCCTTAGGGGGAGAATTCTAGAAAACAATGAAATACGTGTTCAATTAAATACTTTTAAAAATCTAAATTTCAAATTTTATAAATATCGGTGCCGATTTAAATTGTTTTCCATACAAACTTTGAACCCCTATTTCACCCCTTTAGGGTTAAAATTTTTCAAAATCCCTTCTTAGTGGATGTCCAGATTACGAAAGTAAGCTTTTGTCCAAATTTAACGTCTCTACCATCAGCGGTTAAGTCTGTGCGTGCGTCTTACCTCAGTCAGTGAGGACAAGTCCTTTTATATATATAGATTAACTATATAAAAGGAAAAAATATTTAAAAATTACAGTCTTATAATTTTTTAAGTAAATTTTCTTACATTTATTAATCGAGTTTAAAATATGGCAACGGCCATTTATAACTAATACACAGTAAATCTATTTTTATTCGTTTCATTAATTAATTAAATATATGTATAACATATTTAAATATAAAAATGTAGTTCTAGTTGCTATTTGATGGGAAGCACTTCGCTTAATTATGATTGCAGTATCAATATGCATTCATATTGATTGCATATTATAATTATATTATAAGGTTTTTTTTATTCATTTAAAAATATCGTTTATTGATTGCTGCAAAATTAATTGGTAATTGAAATATATTTATTGAAATGTTGACTAGAAAATGTTTTTACTCATCAAAAGAACTAAATAAATTGAAAAAAAAAAGTAACATTTAATTATTCGTTTACTAGGTTGACTGAATTTGTAAGACAAGCAAGAAAATAAAGGAAGCCTAACTAATCTTAACTTTTGAAACTTTCCTTATAAATAACAAAGTTACCAAATTTAAAAATATATATTAATTCGTTTAAACAGTCATTTTGTAAGAATCGAGTACAGTACGCGATATAATTAAGAAATCGTTGGCCGTAGTTCGGTAACAGTAATGAACTAAGTCTAAAATGTCGAAATGTCGGGTTTCCAAAAAATATATAATACAAAATATTTGCGATTAATGCTATTTCATTTGAAATAACCCTTCTTTAAAATTATCTTAATCAACTTCACTTAATATTCTCGTCGCTGTCACCTAAAAGTTAAAGTTAGTCTCGTAACAAATTATTCAGCATGTTGTTATAAATTATAATTTAGTTTGAGACATTAAAATCTCTATAATGAATGTTCAAAGTGATTGTTTGTAGCATGGTGGGCAGAGGGAACCTGGGAATCTGGTGTTAGGACAGTTTGTTCCCATTCCTCATTCCCACAGAATTCTGGTGGTATTAATTATTATTAAATTAAAATTTTAAATATTCCATTTCCTCGAGTGGGAATCAAACCCACAACCTGTTGAGTTTATAGTCTCATGCTTTTGCTAAAATAAATAAAGAATGACATAATTGTATGTAAAAACTTTAGTAATAAATAATATGGGAAAAGCAAAAGCTGCTTGTGAAGTGTTTGAAGTGGGCTTTATCTGACATTGTTAAGTCAATTTAATTGATAATTTCTGTAGGAGATTAATTCAATATGGGTAAAATATGAATATATGGACGCGTTTTTAAAGGAAATTTATTACCGAATATCAGTGTATAGATAAATAATAATAAATATTTCCACCACTCAAGACGCAATGACTCCAAAATTCGGCACTAAGTAGGGAACGGAAGTGTCTTAATGGGAACGGAGTCTTTTGCCAAGTTTCCTTTGCCTACATTTTTATATATACGGGATACACCGTGAATCTATCGTGTTTAAGTGTTTCAACATAACAATAATTGTAGCAGTATAGTAGTTTGTGCCTGAATACAGTGAATAAGGAACAGGGTTAGTGTGGCTAGAGTTCCATTAACCAGCTTTGGGTCAATGCAATTGCATTAATATTCCTCGTGATTTCTGAAATGTATTCTGAAGCTTCTTGTTTGTGCTTACGTTACTTGGTAGATTTTTTAAATATCCTTTACATTGTACTTTTAAGAATTCAATTTTTACTTATTGAAAAATTATAACAAAAAACAATATTTCTAATAAGTTTGTAAGAAATGTATAATTACAGCAAGAAAATCAAACTAAAGTGCCAATAAATTGAAATATCTTTCTGTTTTAATTAATTACTATTTAATATATAAATATGAATATTCTATTTCAATAATTACTAATAACCTACTTGTAATGTATGCAATTCCATTCGAATTCTATAATACTCGAGCTATGCACGTGACTGTTAGATACGATCGAAACTACAACTGCCGTCGTAACGACGCGACGGTTGAAGTGCTGGCACTTGAATGGATTGTTTAGAACTTGCTCTAGTTTGTAATTATGTTGATAAGTATTCAAATAATATGTCCGATGATAAATCTTATTGAATGCATTAAGATTCATCATCGGATTTTTTTTGGAGGTGAATAAATGTAATTTTGCAACATAAAACACGTTCATTATATTTCAGTGTAATTTTGTGGTAATTTAATTGTATACTAGGGACTCGCTTGCGGCTTCGCCCGCTTAAATTACACAATACTACAAATGTTAACGAAATGGTAACTGACCGCACAATATTTTTTATATTGAGAACAGTTAAACGTTCCTATCTTTACAATAAAAGTGACTAAATAATTTTATTGATGATTAAATGCTTATTATCACTATTTGTCACATTCTACCAAAAACCTAAAAAATATGAATTAAGATATAGATATCATGTTATACGTTCGATATAAGCCATTTAAAATATTTTTTTTTATCGTCTGAAAACCATATCGGTGTAGATATGAATGTATTATTGTGGCACGCTGCAGCTTCACGCTCCAATTTGTTATATCGTCACGTCAAAGACGAATTGTGCTGTAACTGACAGCGTGACAGGCGCAGAGCTGCGATATGCAGGTGGCATTTTCTATATGTGTTTACAGGGATAGTTCTATCTCTTTTACGTCTTAAACAATGTTTATAATAGGCCATTTAATTGTATGTAAATACTAACCTCGAATCAAAAAACCTACTGCTTTGATATAAAATGTACGGCCACCCACTACGCAATTCTTTTAAGATGGTGGATTAAGAATGGAGAGTTTTATCACTAGGCTCTTATTGTTATGATAAAAATAAATACTTTATTTTTTTTAGTTATACGTGTTGTCCCATTGTATTCAGCGGGGTAGATAAAGGTAACCTCTGGTCTACCAAAGCGGGAGAAAATAAATATAAAAATATTAATTCCCTAAGTGATAACCAAACCCATAAACGTTTGTAGTCAGACTGTATATCACTCTGCCACGAAGGTATAAATGTATATTTATTATTGGCTATATTTAATCTAGAGACAGATAAGATGTTTGCAGACAATTGTTTTATTATCTTTTTTTTATTTGTTTTTATTAATATTATGATCATCATGTTATTATCAATTCAAAGCTGAGATAACATCAATCCTTATGACAACAATCATTTTCAGGAACTAACAGATGACGTCCTATACAAATATATCTTTACACAGTTTATTTAGTTCATATTATTTAACAACAAAAATATCTTCATTCCTCTCCAATACACTGACATTTTTATCGAAATTGAAAAATATACTATTATTCTATATAAATATCCTATAATAGTTTTCCGTTGAAATTTAGTACATTTGGCAAAAATTTAAAAGCAACTATAAATAGAAACGAGAAGCCGCCTAAATCTGAAATCCGCGCTAACAAAGCCGCAGGCATAAACAATCCTACACCCACAAATTGTGCCAGAAATGTATTAAACCTCAAATCGTTCTGACATTGAAAATTTCACGTTTCTATTTTTTTTTTATTTATATGTTTCATATATTTATATTAGAAAAAATAAGGCTTATCGTGGCGTGGCGGCACAAGGAAGTGACCGTAAACACAACTGGTTGTGGGTTCGATTCCCACTTGTGGAAATGAAATATTTAATATTTTCGTTTTTTCGCTCTGTTATCGAGGCAAAGCGCGGTGTTGATTTCCACCTCGCAATGCTTTCAGAATTGGAAGGAAAGTGAGTGTCTAGGCACTGTCTCTATCTATAACATGCGGGATACGACGTGAAAGTAATAAAAGAAGTTTCATAATGATTAAGACTAGTATCAATAGAAATGGTAGGCACAGTGACCTTAATTTTTCACAATCTAATATGAAATATTTCACGCAATTTGCTGAAAAAGGGCGCCATTTGTCAGAATTTCTCCTATAAGGATTTAAAAAAAATAGCAAAACTAATATATATTTTAGAATACTACTTTAACTTCAAGTACATTCCACTGTTTCTTGTAAATAATGTATAAAAAATACGAACTAACTCACGGACTGGAGTAGGATTAAGCTACTGACTAAAGCAGATAACGACTACGGGACATAAAGGAAATGTCCAAAATGTTCTTCCATTTATAATTAAGGAATTTTATTTCTTCGCTATAGTAATCAAATCGCAATGCCTCGAAAATTCGGCGGAAAGTGAAGAACGGAGTGTATTAGCACTAGACTCTCATTGCCTACCCTTTTACAAGCGGGATACATTGTGAAGCTGAAGAAAAAGACCTTTTAAATATAAAATATTCAATATTTGTTTATAATGTAAAAATAAGATCTTTAAAAGAATAATTAATTCACTTTTACCCAATTTTTTTTTTACTTTTAGGACGGATGGCCGCGTGTTATCTCGTCGCTGGCAATATTTTCACAGCATTTAATTAATTGTCCGGACCGCGGACATCACGGCGTCATACGAAGGCAACGTTTTGCATATTCATTTTTGTTATAAAAGTCGGATTTACCAAAAGTGATATGTGAAATATTTGTTTACTTCTGGTATCATATTATTAAAAATATTATAAAATATTCTAATCCTGATTAATGAGGATCGAGGTCCGTCTTGGCCCATTTTAATTTCTTCTGAGTTTCGCCATTCAACATGCTATGCTTCCTGAATTTGGCGGATAATGGGGAACGGAGTGTCCTTACATTATTTTTTCTCTGCCTCGTCTGCTGTGTGCGGGATACGGCGCGAAACTGATTAATTTGAATATTTTATATACAGTACATTAATTCAAAGAAGAATTGGAGATCGCGACGTAGTGGATAAACTCCAAGAGCGTCGTCTGAGATGGTATGGCCACAATGCACATCGGCCTGGGAACTTGGAGAGAAGTGCCTTGCTATGTTGGTTCCTGAAGTTAGTTTTCTTGAGTAGGGAGACGAACCCACGACCTGTGGCGCTTACAGTCATATGCTGATGCTCCTGCCGAATGACTATCCTCAACTCAAATCGACTCACAATTTCAATAGAAATATCTTAAAATCAACATAAATATTGTGATCCTGTAAACAGTGTAAAATTCTGAAACATTACTTCAATATATAGAACAAAGGATTTACAAACAAGATTCGTTCAACTTGGTCGCTTTAAAATCATGTAACGCTACGAATTGAATACACCAGTAATGGACGAACGGCGCTGTACAGAATAAAAAATTGATTCATTCTTTATCCCATTTAGTTCCAGCTCCAGAATTGAAATACCTTCGTATTTTGTAACCGAATTGAGTGGTGGTGTATGGGAAAGATTTATATGAACGTGAACAGTTTATAGTTAAGTACGTTTACAGCTGGTTGGGGCAGAGTTGCTGCGATATTGAATTTTGATATGATTTTTCGTAGATTGATTGTCTACAATCATTATTTCTAGTTTATCTTTTGTGTTTTTTTATTCGGTGTATTCCGCATGTAGCAAGGTAGGCAGAGGGAGCGTAGTGTTAAGACACTCCGCGACCCACTTTTCGCCGAATTCTGGAGGCATTGCGTGTTTAGTAGCGGAACTCAACACCCCGCCTTGCCTCGATACTAGGGTGTATAAAACAACATATATGCAGATTTTTTTATTTTATAAAAAACATATTTGATATTCAAGCTATATTTCACTAGATATATCTGTTGAGTCCCGCCACTCAACTCGCAATGCTTCGAAAAATTTGGCGGAAAGTGGAGAACGGAGTGTTTGAACACTAGGTTCTCTCTCACTACCTTGTATACAGCGTGAAGCTGATATATGAGTTATATAAAAAAGAAATATCATTATGTACGAGGTTCTGGCAATATTATCCACTCTTTTACGTTTTTAAGTACTATTAATTTTAATGATAGCCTTTTCGGATTCAAACACTTATTTCTTGCTCAATGAACAGTGAAATGAAGTGTAAAATTCGTATTTAATTAGGAAAAAATTGATGAAATTGAATTTAACAGCGCAAAAATTATTAATGTACAGGGGTAAGAGAATGTGGTTTTGACGACACGTTTAGCTTTAGCTTTAAGCTGTATCCCTAGAGTAGGCAGAGGGGACCTAGGATTGAGGCACTGGAGTTGGAGCCCATAAACGTTATGTATATACGGTTTCAGCATATACTCGTAATATTATAAATATATAACAACTTTTTATATTAAGCAATAACATTCAATTTATTTATTAAAAGATATAAGCTTTGAGCGAGTTATCGTTTCGCAATATAAATGGAACTCGTTCAGATCGTCCTTTGTCAAAGAGAATAAAAGTTTTCACTGAATCAATTTATCTCAACGCCAAGGAGGGAGCATTCCGGAGTGATCGCGGATCCTAATGAATTGAAGATCTATTCTAAATAGATAGCAATTTATTACGTCGGTCTGTTTACATTTGTTTCTGACGGTAGAAGTTTCATTTAAAAAGAAAAAAAACCACTTATTTCGACTATTAACGTTTTTTTTAGATAAGTGAGGCAGTTCAGCAAATGGGCCATGAACCTGACTATGAATAAAATTTCAGAATTAAAAAATAAAAGTGTATATTTTTTGTGAGAATTTATATTGCGAAGCTTTTAAATAAAATATTTGGCGCAGTGTTGGTTGAATTTTAAATTTTAAAAATATAAATTATTATTTTTTCGATAGCTTCATTAATTTGTAAGGAACAGATGCTTTATGATTAAAAATATTTTTATTTTCTCATAAAATTAAGATGTTACTTAAAAAACACATTATTTTTTTTCAGCTACACGGTGTAAATTATATAGTAGAATAGGCAGAGGGAGTCTAGTGTTAAGTGAGTACACTCCGCTCTCTCTGCGGAATTCTGAAGGCATTGCCTTTTGATTGGCGAAAGCGACGGCGTTTGTTCCCCTGTAAATAATAATAATGAAAAATCAACCAAATCAATTACCAAATAATTATTTATTGATAGTATAGGTAGCACTCTGATAAGACATATCGCTGCGTTGAGTTTCGCCGCTCAATAGGCGAATCTCTATTTGGGGCGCTAAAACTGCTAATATATATATATATATATATATTTTTTATGGTAAAAGGACAAGGCAAACGAGCGTTAGGGTCACCTGATGGTGATCACCGCCGCCCACGACCCCGTGCAGCACCAGAGGAGCTACAGGTGCGTTGCCGGCCTTTGAGGTGGAGATAGACGCGCTTTTTAAAGGTACCCATATCGTACCAACCTGGAAACACTGCCGCGGGTAGACCGTTCCACAGTTCGGTGGCGCGTGGAAGGAAATTTCTACGAAACCGCACAGTAGTGGAGTGCCACGTATCCAGAATAACAAACATATATTAGCAAAATTTTAACTGTCATTATAATAACAACTTAGTTGAATAACCCGACAAGAAACTACCGTTATGGCAACTAATATATGCTTTTGTACGGTACTTGGTACAAAAAGACAATTAATCTACATGTCAACATTATATGTATAAGAAATTGTATTGTATTCTAACTATTATATTATGATCAAGTAGTTATATAACCGGTGTTTGCTATTAATATGTTCGAGGCGCTTAAAGATTATTAGAATTTAGGGGAGTCTGGTAAATTTTTCCTACCAATCTTTTATTCCCTAATAAATAAACATAAAATAATATTAGATTAAAAAATGTAGTAAAAAACAAGCTTGCTTACCGCCGCTTGCAGCCGGCGATAACGAGGCTTTACAATTTAGCAACATGATTTCTGCAAAATCTAAATACTGTATGAATTTTGCAAAATACTAAATGTGGATTTTTGTTTATATTTTGTTTGATTTGTGGATTTTTATGATTACTTTTAACAAAATATAAAAAAATATATATTAAATTTACAAATGAGTGAGGCTGGTCTTGCTTGGAAATAAAATATTTAATATTTTCATTTCTTTGCTCTGGTAACCAAGCGCTCGACACTCAACACGCAATGCCTTCAGAATTTCGGAAAAACCGGGAACAGAATTGTCTTAATGGGAACGTAGTGTGTTAATATCAAGTTCCCAGACAGGCTTTGTTGCTGCGCTCTTAAAGTGAATTTTAAGATAAAATTTACAATAAAGAAAAACTAATTAATTAAAAATATATGGTATGTTACGAGTTCATTTCAATGACCGTTCAAGTAAATACAGAAGAATCCTCTTGGATCAACCAATCTCAAAGAAGCTCTTCACAGCCTTAGTTTTATTAAAAATATATATATATATATTTAAAAGAAATCGAAGGAATCGATAATTTTTGTTCACAGTTTAATTAAAGGATTTCATAAATTCTAAGAACTTTGCTTTTTTGTAAATACTTAAATCTCATATAAGAATGTTACAGAATTGTGAAAATATGATTATGACGACCCTAAAAATATTTGTATACAGGTTGGAATTGTCAGCACCATTTTAAATGAAACCACAGTTTTAACTACTCTATAAAAGCCTAACATAATTCAGAAAAAAAATAATTCCCAAAAATGAAAAAGTTATTTTTTCAAACAAAATAAATAATAAAAATATCGTTTTAAAATAAAACGCCATTTGTAAAGTATAACATAGGCACGCACACACTTACCTGTCAAATCGGAAACGTCGCACACGTATGTGTGCGTCACACGAAATACAGGTATGGATAAAAATCGTGAAATGAAAAAAAATTCCTACGTCCAAACTGTTGAGGTACCTTGATTAATTTCTTAGGTGTGGGTTTGAAATATATTACCCTATATGCAGTTTCAATTAAAGAAGCGCTGCCTTTTCCACCCTGTATATATAAACATTTCAATTTCATATTAAATATTTAAAACAACGTTTGTTTACCACAGTGAGGAAATAAATAACTTCATAAAAATAACTCCCCCTATCGGGTATCGAACCCATAACCATTACATTTACAGTCAGATGCTGCACGACGACGGTCTCAAATTAATTCCTGTATAAAATATCGACATTTTAAGCGATATTTTCAAGTATATATATATGTAAGCGTAGTAGTAGTATAGAGTAAGTGGCGACCTCTGCAACAGACCTCGATAAAGGTTCATTAAACGGATTAACCGGACTAAGTAAACCCAATTTGGAACCGGAAGCTGCCGGTCGCCACAAGAAATAATTCATATCTATGTCAACTTTACTAAAAGTAGGTTTCATCGCATTTTATTTGTTTTAATTGTAGATTAAAAATATCGAATATTAATACTGTAACGCGACGGTTGTGAGTTCGATCCCCACTTGAGAAAGTGAAATATTTATTTACGATTATATTTCCATTTCTTCGCTCTGGTGTCAAGGCAAAGCGCGGCGTTTAATTTTGCCACTCAACATACAATACCTCCAGAATTCGGCAGAAAGAGGGGAACGGAGCGTCTTATCACTGGGTTCCCTTTGCCTAACCTGCTGTGTGCGGGATACAGCGTGAAGCCGATTTTTTTTTAACGTTTTCTAAGTTTATTTTGTAAATGTTAATATTAAATTGTTCAATCAAAATTTAATCTTGTACTAAGTTGATAAAACTATTAAATTTAATGCATCATGGAAATAATAACCGAGGCACGTGAGCTCTGAAGTAGCGATAACAAGTTGTATTCCCGAGGGTAATCCTACCACTTTAGTTGCTAGATAATGAGATAGAAATAGTTATCTAAAATTCACAATTCGATCATTGTTTTCCTTATAAATGGTTATTATAATTATGTAGGTAGTAGGTTTTCATATTTCTCTTTCGCCCTGAGCCTTCTTCCTTATAATAAATTTTCTAAAGTAAGATGTATTGAATAATAGCTTATTATATAAAATTTTAAATTGTTTTTTTCCTGTTTGTATATATTTGTTAAAATAATTATCATAAAGTCTAGCTCATACCCAATTTTTAAATTCATAACCATTATCAAGCAAGTCGTTTGTTTATCACAAACTACGAGTAACATTACGAAAATATCACTTCATTTTCATTTCTAAACTATATTAAATTAAGTATTCCATCCTTCAGTCCATCCATCAGCCTTTCAACGTCCACTGCTGGACATAGGCCTCCCCTAATTCTCGCCACTCCGTCGGGTCCTGCGCCCTTTGAATCCAGCGGATTCCCACTGTCTTCTTAAGGTCGTCAGTCCACCTGGTTGGTTAACCCCCTATGAAAGGCACAAATTAAGTATTATACTTATATAATTATTAACTTTTAATTTCAAATGAAAACCGAGTTTTATCTTGAAATCCTCTCTCGTAGCAACAATAGGATAAGCCGGCACACAACTTTGAATAAACACAAGCAGTGATAACGAGCTTTCAGTCTGCTAGACTCTGACCGCTTTAGCGTGAAAAGCCACAGTATGTATGGCTAAAATCAAAATACTGGTACATTTTGTATTTTAAAAATTCATATATGCATTGCATTGAATAAATTCATATTATTGTCTTTATTATGAAAATTTATCCTGTTTTTAATAAATGTATGGGTATTTTTCATACATTAAAAATGTATTCCTATAAAATAAGTAAATGCCATCTTAGTGCTATTTGACTGTAAATGCGACGGCTGTAGTTTCGATTCCCGCTCGTAGGAATGAGTTATATTCAGTTCGTCGCTATGGTAACGCGGCGTTCAGCTCCGCCACTTATCTGTTTCGAAATTCATCAGTTGGAAATTAGGGAACGGAGTGTTTTTACATTAAGTTCCTAGATTAGGTATAGCTGAACCTGCTAAATGCGGGATACAGCGTAAAACTAAAAAATAACTAAAATCTATCAACATTCTATTATAGCTTTTTCTTTTTCATGATTTGAATCTACAGTTTTTTCACGTCATTACGTAACTTATAATAAACTATAGGAACACTTTGAGAAATTATAGGCACTTTTTGGCTGCCAAACATTGATTTACAACGCAGAGATGGATAAATTTAATAAACATTGTCAGCTTATTAAATCAGTGCACCAGTATTTCCTCACCGGAAGTGGCTGCGGGTGAAGCACGTCTTCCACTTCCGGCAGCCACCTAGCGATACCAACCTCAATCTATATAGAGGTAAATAGATTAGACAAACTAGAGAATAGAGTTCCTCGTAACCTTAACTTACTTTATGTAATGTAGGCGTGGAAGGAAATTGGTTCATATTTGTAAATCTTTTTAAAGGTCGCGAACGAAAGCTATATACATATAATATATGTATATAGCTTAGTGTAATGTTAAGAATATAGTCATATAATATTATTATATCAGTATATTCTCCCAAAATGGTTTCGTCACGGCAATGGGTTCAAATATCATTTGGGGTGATGTCGATACTTAGAATATAAATATACAGTTCAATTTTGTTAATAAAGGTCATCCATGCTTTTTCAATTTTGACCTTATTACGTTTACTTAACAAAACTTTTTTTCTGTTTTTTAAAAGCTATGAATCTCATGAACATATATATTGAATTTTTGTACATTTATGTCAATAGCAATGGAGTAGCATACTTTATAACGATAAAAAAAAAAGATTTTGTAAAAAAGGCACACAATGATATTGGTTTCAGCGCCATTGTTGAAATATATTGTCATTTTATTTAAAATTTTAGCCGTTCAAAAAAACAAAGTGCACATAACGGTGCTACAGTACTGGGGAAACGGTTTAACCGTCCAAACGGTATCCACAATCCCATGCTGTAAAATGAATATTCCCAACAAAACTGTTAGTGTAAATATTTTTTAAGGCTATTTGCATTTTTTTTTCTATTTGTGCTGGAACTGTCTGGATGGAAGAGCTTACACATAATAATGTTAAGGACAAGATTGAAGGTCATCGTATCGCAGTGGGAAACTATCTCTATCGTAGAACATGAGGTCCATTAGTTCGATTTACTGTCGAATGACTGATTTATTTTTATTTTACTATTCTAGTCGACAAAGTGCGGCGTTAAATTCTGCTAATCGGCACAATGCATCGAATTTAGGTAGGAAAGTGCAGGAGTGTCTTGCCTTTATTGCCTTCTGACCTTCTTTCTTAAAAGAAGATTAGAAAAGAAACTCTTCTCAAAGGAAGATAGAAAGGAAACTTATGTAGAAAAATGCAATGCAAAACAACAGTTTTCTTTTTAAGGAAGTACTTTTTATATAAACAAAGTAAAGTTAACAATTCTTTGAGATTTTACAAGCATTCTCTATAGACTGTTACAAAGTTAGTTGCTAAAAGTGGGTAATGTCGGCCGAGCGCAACACTCCTGCCGATTCGTAATGCAATTTTGTTAAGAAGCCACTATGAAGCACTCAACTATGTACTCGTTACAAACTTTCTTTATATTTTGCTAAAGGTATATCTTAAATTTATTCTTGTAGAATATTAAAAGTAATTATTTATGCCATTGCATGAACTTTATCAAAATCTTTTGCGAAGTGCGGCGTTAAATTCCGCTACTTAGCGGAAAGGAACGAAAGTGTTAATAGGGACTGGAGTGTCTTAACACTGTGTTCCCTAGTTCCCTCTGCCTACATTACTTTTTAACGTGACGGTAGTAGTTTCTAATATCACTTGTTAAATTGGTAGTTCAATAGAAAATATTTTCACTTTTCTATTTTAATTACTCTTTATGCTTCTTATTTGTATACTATCGAGACTTATAATTTAACAAAGAAATACAATATTTTTTTGTATATCCGTAACATTTTTCTTATTTATTCATTAAAATTTAATTGTATGTAAATTAAGAAATATTGGCTACAGTTGAAAAATACGGTAATATTCGGCCGCAGTAATTTCCCGGGGGAGTTAATTAAAGAGTTGATATGGATATACCCTTAAAGATATGAGATAAAAAGAAATAAAACGTTTTAATTCAAGTCTTTATTCAGAAAACACTTACATACATTGTTAATCGTAGTTGATACATCCAAGATAACATCAATAATTTTATCGAACTCCAATGCTTTTTACCAAATATAAATTGTATATTTGGTCGAAACTCATATTGTCTAGGGCCACTCGAACCCGCATATATCTAAATTATTATATTATTTTAGTAATGTCAATAGAACTATAGATATATGTAGCTGAATATATTATTACTACGCTGAATGTATTTCCTTATATTTACGAATAATACGTGGATAAGCTTTGGTTTACGAGGTTTTTATTGATATTTTTACGTTAACTTACACTATGAGTTTAAAAATAAAATAAACAAATTTACAGCTACTTGCAAACTTCCGACTGAAAACTAAAAAGGAAATGCTGTCTCATAATAAAGTGTAAATTTTTTTATAAAATCAGTCAAACTGTTAAAAGCTATATTTCTAACCATATAAAAGAGTGTAGTAAAAGCTTCGGTTCTACATGATAAAAGTATATATTGTAAGACAGCATTTCGATTTTCTAATACTGATGAATTCCTTTAAGTATTTCGATATGGTATATTTCAGTCGCGTCTGGGGATCCCAATCAAATTATCTTACAATTAACTTATAATAACTTATTGAAAATATTTACATTAACTGCAAAGGTAGACGTATTACATACGGCACGGTTTTTATAAAAAAAAATATTTATTTGTATGTTTTCATGCTTTTAACTAGGAAACATATGAGTAAGTTGACATGGCAAATATTTTGTATTGATAAAATTCAATATTTTATTAAATTTTTTTAAGTAATAAATGAAAATTAACGGTGCTGTATGTTATCGTATTAACAATAGTCGCAAATGCACCACAATACAAGCACTCCCACCCCTATATACAAATAAAAATTCTTAAATTCTTACAAAATGCTGCCTTATCGCGAAAATTAAAATACAAGTTTAAATTTGAATATCATATTTTTCATCTAATAATATAAATCTTTAATTTTGTCAATAAAATATTTAAATAATATCAAAACTGATTTATTATTCAGTAGACTTTTGATAAGTGTAACATCCGTAGATCATCCGTTTTATATACTTTTGGGGTAAATATATTGGAATGTAAAATTATATTATATATAGATATAATAGAATTTTGAAAAGATTTATACCAAAAGGCACTACTTAATTTAAAAGGTAAGTAAAATATCTTTATGTATTAATAAAATTTTTATAGATAAGAAAGGTGTATAAAAACAGTAGATAATATAGACGTGTTACATAATTAAACATGTTTTGGACGTTTTTTTTTAATAAAATATATTTATATTTTTCTTTGAAATTCCATTCCATTTATAATAAGCATATTTTGTTTTCCAAAATTATGAAAGCTTTTAGTATTAAATAAAAAATCGACAATTTTACTTTTCACGCAAAACTTTTTTAATAAATTCGTCATTTTAAATGATATTCCACTTTTTAACTTAGGTCGAACTTTTCTTATTCGTAAAGAAAAATGACCCAGCCTCGTGCGAATATCTGTCGATTGTTATGAAAGTGACAATACATTTTTATATGAGATTTTATTTTCGCTTCACACTGCGTCCCGCACATAGCAGTGTAGGTAGAAGGAACCTGAGAGTGTCAAAACACTCACTTAACCGTGTTACGCAATTCTAATTCGCTCTTTGTCTTATCAATACACGGAGGAAATGAAAACAATGCATTCTTCCAAATGGGAATTGAACCCACAACCGTCGCGTTTACAACCACTAAATTCCAGAAGACATTTTTCTCATTTTAAAACCTGATAGTTTTCATTCACATTAGTTTCAAGAGTTACAGGTTTTTCAATATCAGCTGAAAGAATTACAATTGCATAATAAAACATATTTGATTATACATAATATTATATTTATTATAAATAACAATGTCAAAATTTAATTGACTAGATGAAGAACATTTCTAATTATTCTTCAACTTTTAATTTAAATCATTGCAAATCTTACCTCAGATTATTTAATACATAATTTTAATAAAATAATTTAAATCAGATGAGATGGACCAAAAAAAATATGAAGAAAACAAAACTCTCAAAGTTTAAAACCAATCCTCATGGCAGTGGTTTATTTGAGAACAAAGAATTCACAAGATGAAATATCAAAGCCGAGAGAAGTCCTAACGATGTCCTAAAGAAGGCCTGTTAGTATACAACAGGATATTTTAAATTTAGCAATCATTTTATATAAATTGGTAACTATCTAAACACCTTACATATAAAATACAATATCTCGAACAGTAATACTATAGTTAGATATTTTCGTAATGGACAAAACATCTCTTATTGATACCAAAACGCCGACATGGATATAAATTCGATGGTAAATGGATGAATTTAATTATTTCTTTTAATAAACTAAGTAAACACACCGATCGATCAAAAAAAATGTCATCTACTATGTGGGACATTCTATTTTTTAATTTGGATAATTTTTAACCTAAAAGGTTTTCAATATTGGTTTAATTTTCTAAAATCCTAGCGAAGAGGAAAGAGATGATTAAAGTGATAGTATAGAAACAGGTGGTGCCGGCGCTACCGGTGGCCCTTATGTCACTTTCCAGTACAAAAGGCTCGTCGATCACGTGAATGATTCCGTTGGTACATTCCACGTCAGGTCTGAATACGTGAATCCAACGTCCGTTCCATTCGACGTAGTAGTCTGGTTGAAAGGAAAAGAAATAAATAAATGGTCTAAGCTACAAGAAAAACTAAAAGAAAAAATGGCTAGTATTATTAGATACAAATTTTGCCAATAAGAGTCGTCAAAAGGCAATTTCAATAGAATTACATAAGAGACCTGGTCTTTTAGCAACATATATTAGTAATATATTATTATTATATTTACTTTCTTTTTCAATAACAATGAAAAATATTAAAGGCTTTGTATTTTTTACATAAAAATAACTTTCTTATTCGTACGTGCACATTAAAAAATTACACAATAATATTTATACAAGAATTATCTAAAACAAATATTAGAAGAAGTATTTATAAATGAAAACTTGAAAGGAAAAGTAAAAATAAACTCACTCTTATCGGATTCCTTGACGCGTAGTCTAAGAGGGTCGCGGGAAGTGGGCAGGACGAAGGGATGCGTCTCGTTGGCCAACAGCTTGAGATCGGACACGGTGTACGCGCGGGCGGCGCGAATTATGTGCCTCTCTAGGATTTGTTTAGTCTGAAATTCAACATTAATTTTAAAATAAAAACATATTATATTTATAATGAATTTTTACTTGAAATTATATCTTTAATTTTACTGCTAATACATAACATTAGTATATCCTAATATATTTAACCCAATTTTGTTTTAGCGCCACTCTGTATCCTGCATATAGGAGGGCAACGGGAACCTAGCGTTAAAACACTTTGGACATTAATTAATTAGTGATATTAATATATATAATATATTTTTTATCTTATTTAACAAATTTAGATTTAAAAATATTAGTGTAAGATATATATATTATTCCACATACAAACATGTAAATTTTACGAATTAATTTAGTCCGATATCCTAATTGAGTATCCATAGGCGATCGCACGCGATATTTCGAATGCATACTCACGTAATAACCGAAATCCTCTTTAAATAAGGCATTGTAGGCAGAAGGATGTTTTAATTGGAATTTGTGCCAGGCGTGGTCTCGGGGCACGAAGTATGTATAGCGGTGCTCCATGTCGCCCAGCTGGTGGTTGAACATCTGTCGCTTGCCGAGATTGTATGTGATGCTGCAAATTTAATTGTGCTTAGTATGCTGATTTCGGAGATTAGCATATTTTTTATGCTGGCTGTACTAATGTATCTATTTGAGTGTAAATTTTGTACGATTAAAGTTTACTGCAGACAGTACATGTTAAGATGATTTTGTATAAAAAATAGTATGTATATAATAGTACTTGAAACTCTTGTAGCAAATGAGTGAATCCCAGGTCTTTATGATAAATACTTAGCCATATAGTAAAGTTACGATATAAAAGGAATATGGCTGAAGCACATTTTTTAACCATTTCGAGTACTCCAATATAAAATGAATATTTCAGCATTCATTTTGATTAAATAGCCGTATATTAATTATAATTTGTCTTTCAAACAATGCCATTTTCGTGTGAAAGCATTTTGTGCGATGGAATTAGTGTCATTCGTAATTATACGTGCATTACGTCACTCGGTTGGTAGAGGAGTGTTTGACGTTTGCCAAAATTTGAAAGCTATGCCACAAATAAAATCATATTTGCTATGCAAATTCAGAATGAAATCACAATTGGATGACATGACAATGTATGAATAGAATTAGGAAATAATATACGAATACACAATAAAATTAATAGTGTTTACTATTAATTTGGTTGCTGTTTATTAGGTTCAATTTTACTACTTATTATTAGTGTTTTGTTTATAAAAGGTCATAATATTATATTTCTTTAGTAAAGTACACACATATAAATATAAATATATATATATATTTTTATTTAGTACCACTACAGTTTCACAATTGGAAAGACCAAAAGGGTCTGTTTCTTATATTTTAGTTACTTATCTATACTAATATAATAAAGCGGAAGAGTTTGTTTGTTTGTTTGTTTGAATGTTTGTTTGAACGCTAAGATCTCTGGATCTACTGGATCGATTTACTTTGTTTTTGTTTTGTATGAAAGCTGCATTCTTCAGTTAGACTATATAATATTACATTACACATATATACTAATAAATTAAAATACTTTCTAATTTGACATGCAATTTATTCTGCCATGTTAATAACAACCGACGTCGCTACGCGACCGCGTTCGTTACCGCGTCATTTTGATATTCATCCTTATGAAAATAAATATAATAGTCACTTTTAGCATTTCATCTAGATTGAAATTATATTTCTATAGAAATTATATTCTTATATTTCAAGCATGCGTAGCCGCGTCCGGGTCCGCTAGTAAAAAATATATTTACAGTCGATTTTTATCAAAAGATACTTACTTAAGCATAGGATCAGTCTTCATTTTCTCAAATACAGTAGTATAAGGAACGCCAAGTACTCTGTCAATGATGTGAACGAAGCCGTTCGTCGCAGCAATATTGGTCTGCGTCACAGACGCGTTCACTCCACCGCCTTCCACCGTCAAAGTCATGTTATTGCCGTGAGTTATTACGTTGAAATACAAATACTTTCTGGGCAACGCTGTCGGTGCTTGATAAATCTATAAAAATAACATTTTTCAGATTTTCATCATTAACCACTGATCTTTTCATTTGTTAGCAGAAACGTGCTTGTTGGCTTATACAAAAAGCACAAATGAGCTTCCATTTAGACATCTATTATATGGTATATTTCTTATGGGAATGCCATGCCAGGACAACTATTTCGAGCTTTTCTAGGATTGAATGTACTGTTATAGTCATACTTTTTAATGTTAGACATGCGGTGTTTTTAAGTATTATATAAAAGGTATATGATATAAGGAATCAAGATTAATAATAATTTTCAAGATTAATGATAATTTTGAAAAGATGATATTAGCATGCGTTGATGATATGGTCGTTATGATATAATAATGAATACATTTGGGTATGGATTACACAATATTCTTTGAACAGATTTTGGGTAAAATAACGTACTGCGCCAGGGAGCTGTTCCATGTGGCAGCAAAACAATAAACATTATTAAGTATTTAATATCCTTGTTATTTTATTATTTATTAATGTGCCCACTTATGGTTTGTATAAATTTTAGTATAAATAAGAAAATACCCAAATTATAAATTAAAAATAAAAAAAATTAATTTTTATTTACAAAGTATATTTTTATGACTGTGTAAGACGTTTAATTACAGTATTCTATTTCCGTTTTTAGTATTTTTTTTATTAATATCTTTATTAATTTAATTTATAAATTTATCTCAATATAAAAAAAAACTTATATACATACAGATTATTATAAAAGTACCAAAATATAATATTATCTTACAATTTCTACTGACCTGGTTCATGTTGTTATGCATAATCGCTTCTAAAGGTAATCTCTCCCGCACCAAATGTAAATTAAGTATCTCTTTTAGCTTTTGATGGTTCCTGTAAAATTATTTTAATTAATAAAATTATATTTGTTGCCTTAACGACGACGTCGTGGCAAAATTAGACAGTATGTATTAAATTTTCATTAGAGAAACAATTTTATTTACATTGTGGATATTTCTAATATGTAAGTATTTTTATAGCTTCACGCTGAAACTCGCACATAGCAGGATAGCCAGAGGGAACCTGGGAGATTAATGTTAAGACATTTCCCCCCCCACTGATGAATTCGGGAGGCATTGCGTGTTAAATCGTGGAATTCAACGCTGCGTTTTACCTCCTTAATGGAGGATGCATAAACAGACTTCGGTAAAAAGTAGAGAATGGAAATGTCTTAATGGGACTGGAGTGTCTTAACAGGAGATTCTGTCTGTCTGACCTGCCAGGATAGAACATGAAGCTAAATAATTTGATGAAGTAATTTTATAAATTACTTAGAAAATTGTAACTTACCTTAAAATGTTCTGAACGCTATGCTCCTTCCACGCTTCATTGGATGGCGCAAAGAGTGTGATGTCTTTGGCCATAGTCAGCTCGTTGAGGAACTGGTTGTGTTCACCCAAGTCCATTATAACTTCGTAGAATTTACACAACGGCCCATCTTCTTTCTCCTGTTGAAATAAATTATAAAGTAATAAATCGCCTATAGCACATTGGTTCTATTTATTTTATTTGTTAACAACAGTTATATTTAAAGGACCAAGTATGTATGAGACATATTTTGATAAGGGTCACTGAAGATAATTTGTAGTCGCTATAAATGTATATATTCGGAAAATAATTATATGTTGGATTTTAATATTTACGCCATAGTAAAAAGTCGATTGCATCACAAAATAAACAATATTACAAAATTTAATAATCTGTAAACAAATTGCATAGTTAATCTATGATTTAAAACTTTAACTAATAAAAATATAACTTAACTTTTAAAATTAAAACCTAAAAAAAAACTAAAATTCTTAATTGTCGATAAAGTAATAAAATATTTAGCATGCTCAATACTGTGGTATTGAGCATGCTAAATATTTTAAAAGTTACCTTGTGTTCAGAACCAGTACGCTTCTAAAAGGAATTTAATTTTACAAATTTAATTTCAATTAAACATTAATTACCAATTAAATATGCATTACTACAGTGAACCCTCGCATTGACTAACATAAGGTCAAGAGACAAAACGAGAAGCGTATTGTCTTAAGATGAAAAGCCAGCTTTGTTCCTTTCTTAGAGTCTGTGTACATTTGGAGCTTTTAGCATCTAGTAATGACTCGTAGTTCTCCTGAATGGAGGAGTACTAAGGTATAAGGCACTGCCATTATTGTGTACATCGATCTTTTTGATAACAGGGATTTCTCTTTTGTTGATAGTTTCTTCATATTTTGAGAGATATCTCTGTTGATCGATATAAAGATATTTCATTTTAAACTTTGAATCAAAAATATGGAACTAATTCAATAACATATTTATTTTTTTGATTATTTAGTATATATTCCTAAAATAATTATGTATTGAAATAAATTTTAAATGTAATCTTAATTATGTGTCACTTTCTCCATTCGAGAGTATACTTATTAGCATGCAAGAAATACTTACGATTCCCTAGAGTAGTAACATTTCATGCAGGATCCATGACAGGGAGGCACAAACACAAAATAATTAAATATATCTCTTATACATACATATATATATTATAGGAATAATAATAACATTAATTAATAACATAGATTTTATCTGAAAATTTGTTAAAAACTAAGACTACTGGTCTCAAAATTTAATTTTTAAACCGTAATAAATTGGTTCACAACGAACAGTTTAAAATAACGTTTTGCGATTATATCATTGTAAATATTTATAACTAAATTGAAATATCGACATGCGAATAAACATATTATAAAAAATATTTATTAAAATAAAATAATGTTATATAACAGTGAAAAATTGACTGAAACGTTATATTCAATACAAAAACAGCTTTAATTAAATAAAATAATTAATTTGTTAAGAGAATGTATTAAAAAATATATAATATTATATGACTTTTTAATAAGACTAAAATGTTAATGTAATTATCTATACTTACTTTGCCTATTACATAACCGTGCATCTTACCTTTCTAAAAGCAGGCTTAAATGTCTTTGAACAAAATGATTAAAATATGACTATGGAAATGATTTGAAACGCAAAACTGTCCGATGTAAGGAACAATTAATAAAATTCAAATTCAAATGCAAACATTAAATAACTTCTTCGTGCTTCAATTAATTATTATGAAATGTAACCACAGAAGGGACACTCACAGAAATAATGTATTTATAATAAAGATAATACGTCATGTTACCTTTCTCATCTGCTTTCCGAGGAAATGGGCAAAAATAATCAAATGTTTCAAAATCGTACAGAAATTAATTAAATATTAAAACCTATTCAAAATAAAAAAATATAGGTACGTATGTACGAATATAATGAGGGTAGTTACATATTTACAAAAGTATACGGTATACACAATATACAGAGAAAGTACATTTGCATTTATACTTCTTAGCTATATTTTTACAAACAAACAGACAGTTTCTTTTATATTTCTATTCATAGACTTTCATACGTACTCATTCTATTTAAAGTGTTATTCAAAGTGTGTGAAAGTGATTAAAAAAGTGCTGTGTGTTCAACTAACAACTACCTGACCTAAATCGTAATCAAATTGACATGAAAAAACATTATTTCTATAGTTTTTGAGTAAAAAACGTGGCTTACCTTAAGAAAATCTACGACAGTCGTATCCACGACCATCAAAGGTCTTTGTATGAGGTGCACAACGCCGTTCTTAACTGGTATATTCGCTCTAACGATGTCAGCGAGGACTACACCGCGGGCGTGCTTGGTGTCTCCGGAAACGGTGTTAGATTTAACGTAAGCTGTTGGAAAAAAAGGTAAGGTAGTCCTTAAAATATAATACTATTAGAAAACTATACTAAGAATACAGTATTTGGTTGCTCATCAGAAGACATTTGACGAAAAATAGCTTCGTTTTAAGCAATTTGGAAATACAACCCGCTCGGTGTTTATAAAATGCAGGTTCACATGTCAGTCAGTAACTTTGGCGTCAAATAAATCTTAATAAATTTTTTGACTGAAAATTCCTTTGGTATTTTGCTTTTAATGAAAGAAAGTAAGATGTACCATTGATTTAGTACTATTATATGACTAGCGGACGCGCGCAGCTTCGCTTGCTTATTTAGGGGTGAATTCTAATAAACCATGAAACACGTCTTCAATGAAATATTTTTAACAGTCTCAATTTCAAATCTAATAAAAATCAGTGGCGATATAAAAATTTTTCCATACAAACTTTCTACCCCTTATTTACACACCTAGGGGATGAATTAAAATAAACCACGAAACATGTGTTCAATGATAAATTTTTATGAGTCTAAGTTTCAAATTTTGTAAAAATCGGTGGCGATTTAAAGATTTTTCCATACAAACTTTCAACCCCTTATTGGCACCCTTAGGGTAAATTCTAAAAAACCGTGAAACACGTGTTCAATTAAATATCTTTAACAATCTGAATTTTCAATTTTATAAAAATCGGTGCCCATTGAATTTTTTTTCCATACAAACTTTCAACCCCTAACTTTCTTAGTGGATGTCCAGATTACGAAAGTAAACATTTGTCCAAATTCCACGTTTCTATCATCAGCGGTTACGGCTGTGCGTACGTACGTCTTACCTCAGTCAGTGAGGACAAGTCCTTTTATATATAAAGATTATAAATTAGTAACATTTAAACGTAGCATAGCTATACAGCAGCAGTATTGATGAATATTCCTTTGCTATTCTTATAGAGACCACCATAGCGATATGGCACAGTGCTTAACGTAAATACAAAGGTTCTTGGTTCTAATATCATGTCATAATTAAATGGTTTAAATTTCAAAACTAAGAAGAAATTTACAATTTAATAATTTATCTAAAGATTAATTATTTCATATATATGTAGATATAGTTTATTAGCCGTTGTTTGAACAGGCCTGTTATAGACTCCGCTAACAATTTCAATAAGCGTTACACAAACATATAATCAAATCAAAGCAAATGTTATTGAAGTTTTCGTATATAAAGGAATGTGTAACTTGGAAGGTATTGTCGTAATTTACCTAGAACATCCTTTGAAGCCAATGCAACGATGTATTTAGGACTAGAGATTATAATCCGTTAGTAGGTAGGTAGAGAGTGAGGGTCTTTTTTATTATTAAGTCTTACTCGAAGGTATTCCTATAAATATTGAGAATTCTGAGAATTTTCATAAGGGACATGTCAAAATGAATATTCTGTAAATACGTTTATTTTTTATTAATAGTTACCGGTAGAACCTACAAAAGGATAAGTGAAGGAATTAAACATAATTGAGTATTATAATTTTGATACAAAAGCTTCAATTTATTTTAATCAAGGTATTTTTAATAATTTAAAATAATTGATCGACGACGTTGAGTTCCGCCACTCAACACAAATATCTAAAAAGGTACTATATACATGTGCAATGAAATGCTCGAAAACAATATTTCTTTTTTGCGTATTTTTTCAGCGACTACTGGTAATTTTGTATTATTATAATAATTCAGTTATTATTTAATATACTTACTAATTTCTTCTTTTCCATTATCAGTTGTAGTAAATGAGATGATAACCTTCACATTATCACTGAAGGCCATGCTGTTGAATTGCTTGGTGTCAGACGTGGCTTGTGTGAACAGGACGTGATGCGGTATCACATGCCCGTCCACGACTTTAGCGTCGATCAGATCCGAGCGAGTAGTTGGCTGAAAAAATACTATGACATTAAAAAAGTGAAGTTAGCCCAATTCTCGAGACATTGCTTGTTGAGTGGGAAAACTCAACGCCGTGCCTTATCTTGTTACCAGAGCGAGGAAATGCAAATAATTTATTACCTCGAAAAGAAAATCGAACCCACAACCGTCGTAGTCAGACATTATACCCTTGCACATATAGTAGGTTAGTCGGAGGGAGCTTAGTGTTAAGACACTCCTTCCTCACTTTCCGCTGAAGTTTTGAAGCACTGTGTTTTTAGTGGGGACACTGAAATATGCGATTTACCTAGATCAGAGCGAAGAAATGGAAATATTAAAACATAGTAATTAATTCCCCCGAGTGGGAATCGAACTCACTACCGTCACGTTTACACGGCTTGATGATAAGTTTACTTACAAGACGATAATCTATATTGTACGCTTACTCGTATATAATAAAATTGAACTATTCTACGTAGATACAAGCCTACTATATGGGTATCGATAATGAAGTTTAAACTTTCAGTAAGTGAAGAAATCAAATTATAGATTGAAAGCTTGAAAATGTCAAAGCTTTTAAGTGAGTCAAAGTGACATCACCGTGTTATTTACCATGTGCTATATCAAACTTACAATTTCCTTAATAATATTTACTTGTAACGATACATGGCTCATGCGTTTAAATATATAAAAATATATTTTTTTTATGTTTTTTAGTATAGAATATCTTTTTTTAGCGTCACGCTTTATCCCACACCTAGCAGGTTTGGTAGAGAAATATGGGAACCTAGTGTTGAGACACTTTCATTACCTACCTACCGCAAGTTTCCGCAATATTGCGTGTTAAGTGGCGGAACTTAACGCCGTGCTCGATATCAAAACGAGGAAATAAAAATATATAATATTTAATTTCCCCAAGTGGGAATCGAACCTACAAGCATGCCTCATAAATAGAAACAAAAAGATATATTTTGTAGTAAATTTGCTGATGCAATTCAAGAATATAAAATAAAAATAAAGAGAAAATTAACTAACTTTATCTATAATCAATTTGAGTAGACAACACTCTTGTTTAGGCGAGCACAACTTTTGTTAAGTATTTATAGAGGTAATTGTCGCTAAGAGAAACCTTAACTACTTTAACTAGTGTAGGTAGCTAACTAGTTTTATTGGTTAAAACTTTAGTTACCTTGAAGCCCTCGTCGACGGGGATGAAGAACGTGTGTCGCCCGTCCGCGTTGAAAACTTCTTTCTTCTGCAATTGGTTTACTTTTTGGCGGAAAGACCTGGAATATAGAATTGTTGTAAGATATCTTTAGATTAGTTTTACATGTGAAAATTATATTTTCGAATTAGAACGACCAAGTCAGTCGGCGCAGGTGATTGTGGGTTCGATTCCCATTGGGGCGAACAAATAAAAATTGATATATACATACAAAAACATTGATTTTATATTTATTTGCGTAGTCTTGTTTCTTCTTTTATTTGAGAAAACAAGCTTTGAACATTTTCTTTGTATAATTGATATTTTGTTTTATTTAATTTACATTTTCTTTTTAAAATATTACGTATACATTGCAATATATATTTATTAAAAAAATTAATAATCCAAATATACATTATATATCTTTTATATTAATAAAAATACTTTCTGTTATAATAAATTTAAGGATGCATATGTGTCATTAATTTGTCAGTTCGTGTAAAAAACGTGAAAGATATTAAATAAATAAAATGCTTTATGCAATGTCTTTTATCAAGCACTGTCAACGTAGTCATTATTTTCGTATGAAATTTATTTTAAAAGATTGAATAAAATATTTTTATACGTTTTATAAAATTCGTAAAAATCTCATTGCGTTTACATAAAATTTTGTAAGTATTGTATTTGAGGATTCTTAATTAAAATATAAATGTAGGTTATCGCTGCATTCCACACAAAGCAGAGTCGAGAACTAGTAGGGAACCTGTCAACCTGGGAACCTATTGTCAAGATCGTCCGTATCCCATTAAGACACTTCAGTTCTGTACTTTCCGCGGATTTCATGAGGCATTGTATCGAAACTCATTTACGGCGCTTTTCCTCGTTACCAGAGCGAAAAATTAAAATATTAAATATTCTATTCCCAAGAGTGGGTAAAATCAAAATATTAGCCATAGTTAAAAATCTAACAAACACTACTTCCTCTAGTATACAATCTATATATATAAAATCGAAAGGTCACTCACTCATCACGAAATCTCAGAAACTACATGTGCAATCTCAAATTTTGCATAGGAGTTACTTATAGGACGTAGGTGCTCGCTAAGACGGGAATTTGCAATATTCGTCTCCTAAGGGGTTGTTTTTGGGGTCGAAAGTTTGTATGAAACTTCGTTACTACAAATGCTGGGAGTCTCAAATTTTTCATAGACGTCACTAGGACGTAGTCATGGAGACAGAAATTAATAATAACATAGTTTACGCGGGTGTAACCGCGAGCGGGCCGCTAGTATAATATAAATATACCAGATTTTGAATTCATTGTAAATCAATTATTTAGTTAGATGAAAAACAAGATAGTTTATTAAAAATTTGCTAAAGTTTAAATGTACTACATCTTTGGCGTCGCCAAGTTACAAGCTTTCACAGTGAAAAGTTAAAAGTAACGAAAGTACGACAACAACTTAGAAGGCCCTTTTATTGTTAGGTAACAAAGTTTCGGCTGTAACTTCAACACTGTTCTGAATTTCTTTTGTCACAAAAGAAGCTATTTATTTTAGTCATATATTTAAGTTTAATATAGTTTAAATTGAATGAAATGTCTTTTTTATTCATATCGCCTATATCAAAGAAGACAGAAAGAGCCAAGTATTTATCTTTTTTCTTATTCTACTTCACGCTGTATCACTTACATAGCAGGGTAAGCAGAGAAAACCTAGTGTTAAGATACTCAATTCCCCACTTTCCCCCGAATTTTCGAAGCTTTCCATATTGAGTGGTGGAATTTAACGCTGTAGTAGTATATATAATATATTAATAGTATAATATCATTTCTACAATGTTTATTAATATGAAAATGATATCTTCAATTCCTATTCATAGCTTTCAAAACTCTCAAACTAGATCCTATAAGCTCTATAAGTTCTTTCCAATCGTTCTTTCGATGAATAACTTGATAACGAGCTGTTAACGCGTGTAAATCCCACTGAAGCATGATTGCTTTTGAAATATATTTTAAAAATTATTTGAATAATTTATGATTGCTCCATTTGAATTTGCAATGCAGGTACTCGAAACTTTGAACTTTAAATTATTTAAATTAAAGTTCAACACTTATATAAAAACTAAAAAACTATCAATACAGTTTGTGAAAGAAGAACGAAGAGCTAAGTCACCACAAAAAAAGTTTTCTTCATTTTAGAAATACCTTCTGATTGAATTCTCACGATGACACATATGTACTCGTAGTACAAAATCCCTAAGGATGTGGTTTTAACATCTGGACTGGCTACTTTCCTTTACTCTAGAATCTCCCAAAAGACCGCAATTTTAATTTAAACTAGTACTTTGAACTTAACAACGAACGGACCAGGAATAAGTTTAAATTTCATTTGTATTCATTAGATAGAAGAGCGAGAGGTACAGCAAAATCGCTTTATAGTTTATTAAACTTTAGAAGCCAGTAATGGCGCGGGGGTGCAAGTGTGTGGCTGTAAACGCTATTGGTTGTGGGTTCGATCCCCACTTGAGGAAATGTAGTATTTAATATTTTCATTCCTCGCTCTGGTGTCCAGGAAAAGCGCGGCGTTGCGTTTCACCACTCAACACCCAATGACTCCTGAAATCGGTGAAAAATGAGAACGGAGTGTTTTAACACTAATAACACTTTTAAGAAATAAAAATATTATGTAAGCATTACTAAAAGCACATGAAATATGTTTTTAAAATTACTAACTAATTAAAATTGTTTATTCTAGTATGAATTACACGAATAACTTTCATTTATTGTGGAACACATAAAGAGTAGCCGAATTGAGTTATACTATGAATATGTAACAGTTTTATCGCACTTTCCCATAATAATTAACATAATAACTTGCAGTCAGAAAATCTGAATAATAAATGAAATATAGCTGATATTTAAAATTTATGTTTTGGTTTTTTTTTAGTTTTACGATGTATCCACAGCAGCAGGGTATGCAAAGGGAACCTAGTGTTAAAACACTTTATTCTCTATTTTCCGCCAAATTCTGAAGGTCGTGCTTGTTGAGTGAAGGATCTCAACAGGAAGTTTTACCTCGACATTAGAGCGATGAAATTAAAACATTAAATATTTAATTTCTTCGAGTAGGAATCGAATCCACAACGAATCACGCTTACAATCTTATATTCTTAATATTTTAGTTTCGTTACATAAAAAATATATATTAATATAAAAAAATATATATTATTATTACTTCTAACATTAATAAAATTCAAGCAGAATATGGAAATTTAAGCTTAATCCTCTTAGTGGGTCACGAGTCGAACGAATGAAAATCATTCTAATAATAGAGCAAGAATTACGTAAGAAAATAACGACTTAAAAAAACACTTTTTATATCATAAGTACGTTACGGAAACCTTAAAAGGGCTCTACATAATATTAAGCCTGTAATGACGCACGCAGTAAACACTGTTACGTGTACGGTTTGACGTAAATCAGTAATTTATTTGATTTTACTATTGTATAGCTTATATAACTTATAGTAAGTGATTATGAAAAAATATTTGTCGTTCGGTGTTAAACTGCGTTATTTAATCTCTAGAAGTCAGCGGAAAATGGAAAGGGAAGGGAATGGAATTGTCCACCGAACTAGGCCCTCAGATTTCACTCGGTTTAGTAGTTTTGCGTGAAAATAACTCTTCAGTGTTTCAAAGTTCTATGTGAAATTATGGAAATAAATCTAAAGTTTTTTGTTCTCTAATAAGCAATGGTTATTAAATGACTTCTTTGAAGTCAACAAGATCTTCGCAGTATACCTTTTTCTATTTTTTTTATAAAATAAATAAATAAATTACTCAGCTATGTTAGTGTGAAAAAGTTAAGTACTATGAGTCAGCTAATTATATTATCTTTAGAACCGCATTCTTTTTCCCTCAATAACTGCGATCGTTAGCACGTATAATGCTTTTTAATTGCACAATATTTTATTAGTAATATTATGTTATATATCTATACAAACATTAGGTTCAAGTTTAGTACAATTTAATTCAGTGATTTTTTAGAATTTGGATCTTTTTATATATTTTTAACAGAGTAGGCAGAGGAAACCTGGAAAACTAGTGATAAGTCACTGCATTCTAATTAATACAATTCCTTTTGAGTTTCGAGAGGAGTTTCTTAACACTAAGTTCCCCCTGCCTACCTTGCTGTGTGCGGGATACAGCGTGAAGCTGATTTAATTAATAATTGCTTTTTTTTCATGAAGAAAAATAATTTTCATAGAGCCAAGTTATATTATATATCTTATGTCATTTGACCTTATTAAGTGCGGTACAAATTGGATCACGATTAAACTTGGCTTCCTTTAATACAGATTACAAAACGCAAGTAGTTGCTGCTAATATGCAAACAAAATTACCTCACTAATACGATTTAAACTGTTTATTATGTTACCTTTAGAACCGTGTTGCAAATAAATCGCATTATGCTGGGAAAATATTGCTATCTTTGGTAGACTAGATTTAATAAAAAAATAAAATCTCACTTTAAAACTATATTTATATTTACAAATTTAAGCAAAACAATAATTCTAGAAAATAATATTTTAATTCTTACAAAGTAAAGAAAATTGCACTTAAAATTTAAATTATTTATGAATTAAATTATTACCATTTTCCTACTACCAAGCTAGCATTATGTAATGGGGATGTACTCTTTCCAATAAATAAAAATAGTAAACCGCATTTTTAATAAAAAAACATCCGTTAAAAATATGAACAATCGCTTAAAGTAGTAAGTAGTACTATAATTAAAAGTCATTACATAATTTTTTTGATATTCCACATTTATCTAAATGAAAATATTAAATAAAATAAATAAAAAAGAAAATTTTAAATGAAATCACAACGCAGAGGCAAAGTGGAAAAATCATAGTCATAAAAGTTCATATCAGAGGCGCAAGTTAGTGGCCTGGAATAACTAAACAGTAAAAATCAACTCGTTCGCGGCTCAACTAATATGCTATGCTGTTGAAAAATAAACGAACTAGAAATTAAATTGTTATCTGGTGCTTCTAACTTCGCCTTTTATAAAATTCTTATAAATTTTACCAGGTTAATGTAATTGAGTTAAAAATCTTGACTAAGTTCTTTTTATTATATGAATGTTTTGCATATATGAAATTTAACATAGCAGGGTGAGCAGAGGGAACGTAGTGTTAAGACACTTTTGTTCCCCATTTTCCCCCAAATTCTGTAGGTGTTGCGTGTTTATTGGCGGAATTTAACGCCGCATTTTTACCTCGTTACCAGAGCGAGGAAATATTTTTTTTCGAATGGGAATCGACTCCCCTAAAATATTTCTTATGACATAAAGATAGGAACAAAGAAATAATTACTATCATAAATTAATTTAATCTTCCTATTACTACTATTAAAATCAACCACTTTTAATATAAAAAAAAAAACGAAAATACTATACTATTAAAAAAACAAACACATAAACCAAAAAACACAATATAGATAAGATACGCTAATTCAACAACGCCAAAATGCAAAATCACTTGTCAATTTATAGCGGCACGATACACAAAAACGTTCCAGCCACCCATAGCATATCTCATCGACGAATCCCATTCCACTCGTAAACGATGATAGCGATTGCTGCGTAATGCATTTTGAGCCAAATCACTAAATGCATTACGTTTTATTATATACATATATTAGATTTGGAAATTATGGTATTCATTTTAATTGTATTATTGTTTGTTTGCTTTATTAAAACTGGTCGTGGGTTTGAATTCCACTGAAAATAATTAATTATTTTCTCTACTCTAATAAATAAAGCAACAATAAAGCGAGCAGCAGAGTGTCATGGCATCATATTTTATTATATTTACACTGACTACCCTCTATCATAAAAAATGGTGGAGGGAGAATCATTATCCTGTATATTAACTTGTATATTATCCTATAAATAAATTTGTATATTAAAAGTCGTCAAAAATTCTTATATGATTATTTAGTTCATAACATAATAAAATACAATCAAACACAATTATAACAATAAACAACCAAAGTGCAAATTTTAGAAATCATATTAATTTATATCTATATACACCAAATAAATGAAGTTCGAAACAACCGAAACCAAAAACGAATAACCGATGCAATTAAGAGTTTTAACATATTCCATTAAATTATGAACAGTATATTAAAACGTGAAACGTGTATTACCTGAGGCGGTGTTGTCCAATATTGAACAGGTCTGAGTGTTCCAGAAATTGGTATGCGTTAGGGTTGTACACAGGTGACCCGACGGAGCTCTGACCTAGAGGCAGGAGTGGCTGCAGCACTTGATCAATCACGTGGAGAACCTTGGACAGGAAGACATAAATTATTGGAGTAACTTCTATATATTATATATATAGTACTAGCGGACGCGCGCAGCTTCGCTTGCGTATTTAAGGGTGAATTCTAATAACCCATGAAACATGTGTTCAAAATATATATATAGAAATATTTTTAAGAGTCTAAATTTAAATTTTTATAAAAATCGGTGGCGATTTACAGATTTTTCCATACAAAATTTCAACCCCTTATTTGCACCCTTAGGGGGTGAATTCTAGAAAACCATGAAACATGTGTTTAATTATATACGTTTAAGAGTCTGAATTTCAAATTTTATAAAAATAGGTGACGATTTAAAAAAAACCTATACAAACTTTCAACCCCTTATTTGCACCCTTAGCGGGAGAATTCTAGAAAACTATGAAACACGTATTGAATTAAATATTTTTAAAAATCTAAATTTCAAGTTTTATAAGAATCGGTGCCGATTTAATTTTTTTTCCATACAAACTTTAAACCCCTATCTCACCCCTTTAAGGTTAAAATTTTTCAAAATCCCTTCTTAGTGGATGTCCAGATTACGAAAGTAAACATTTGTCCAAATTTCACGTTTCTACTATCAGCGGTTTCGGCTGTGCGTGCGTCTTACCTCAGTCAGTGAGGACAAGTCCTTTTATATATATAGATTAGTATACCGGTATTTGTAATATATAAATAGGTAAGGTAGGACAAGGAAAGTACGTATGTTTTTCATTAATAAAAGCCTCTATATTTTTTACCGGCTTTATGAAATGAAAAAATATAGTGTTTTTTGCATTTTTTATTATTTATGATTAAAAGATTTAGTGAGAACTAAATCATCACACATAACGAAAGATGCCTGATGTAGCCTTTAGCTACCAATTATCCTCGTATTATCACTGATTAGGTGCTAAATGTTGCCAAACTAAAAAAAATAAATCAAGATTATAAGAAAACATTCACTTATACTAAACAAATTTTATATTGTACGTAAAACTCGTATAAGTACGATTTTTGTAAATGTAAATTTATTAAGTTTAATATTATTACAGTTGGTACGAGCACCCTATGTTTGTTGAAAACAAGTTTCATACATCTGAGATGCATAATAAGCTCTAGGGTAAATAACTTCAGGGCAAGTACTACTTTATTAATCTTTGTTTTATAGTACTGCTGCATTTTACATCCTCTGAATACTGTAGTATATGTGGAATTTTTGAATAACTTTTTTTTGTATCCTTTATATAGCAGGGTAGGTAGAGGGAACCTGGGAACCTAGCGTTAAGCCACTCTGTTTTCATTAATTTTTCAATTCCTCACTTATTTAAAATGAGTTAGACTGAAGTGTAAAATGATAAGTCATAAGCATGTATGAAATATTAAATGTATTTATAATAAGATAGAATTCAAACCTGCAATGTACGTCGTTTGTTATGTAATTTTGATTTAACAGTACTGCGGCACTACTATGTCAACAGTTTGATTTATTGCTGTTAGGAAAACTTTGAGATTGACTTAATTGTTTGAACAAAATGTATACTAACACAAATATTAACTTTGAGAATAGACAAAAATTGAATTTACAATAACAAACATAAACCATAGCTTTTAATTTATTATAATTGAGACTAAATCACAAAGAAATGGATAATAGTGAAGAATCCGCGAGATCTAAGCTGAGCTTTGCATCATATTGAATTAAAGAAAATACTATAATTAAATGGAAAATGTGAGTCTCTTCATTTTGCTAACAACAAATTCTAGTATATATGAGTATAGGAAAAAATATAACACAATATTTTTTTAAAGAAAATTCAATTAAAACTTTCATGTACAATTGATTGAATTCATATCAATATACGTTTCCAACCTCTCTCTTATACAGGAAATTAAAATGTGAAATACTTTTAAAAAATGTATGTGCAGTTGAACATTTTATATATGTATGTAAGTACCGTGAAATTACGGTATCAGATATGAATTTTCATTTTCATACAGAATTAATGATAGCAACCATCAGGATATTGTGGATTTTTGGTGATTACTTACAGCGATATTTTATTCATTCCCTTAAAAGTTAAAGTGCCAATTTACTTTTAGCTTTTTATTTTAAAATGTTTTATATTAATTTAATATTATACATTTTATTGGGCTAAAATGACATTATGTTTTACATAATAATTTTAGATTAATTGATTTAGATATTACCGAACTTCGACCAATGAAATTGATCGAAGTCACTGAATTAATATTATATTTTTAGTAAAAACTTATTGTTACTGAAAATATAATATCATTTTACTTTCTATTCTATTTTCTTCTTTTACCTTATAAAAGTTTAGTAAATTTCAAGGACAAAAAAAATATTCTCAAATTACCTGTAGCTTGCCATTTTCGTTATACGCCTGGTATGATCTAGAAATGTCGACTTTAGCGTTGTTCACGTAAATGTCGTCGTGCATGGCGTCACGTCGCCGCGTGACCCACAGCGGCGGGTTGCCGTCGAGCTCCGACGATATCGAGAAATCCATGTTCGCCAGAGTGGTTGCCAAATTCGCTGTGGATAGATATATTTGTTAGTATTTTTTTGTTTATGCAATTTTTATCTAAGAAATAACGAGAACTAATTTAATTAATAAAATTGCAATTTGTGAAATTATAGCTACTTTGAATTATTTTATAATAATAGGCACGAGCGTGTGACTGTAACCACGACAGGTTGGGAGTTCGATCCCCAATCAAGGAAATTAAATATTTAATATTTTCATTTCTCCGCTGTGCAGTCAAGGGAAAGAGCGGCCAGAATCCAGAATACGATGGAAAATGGAGACCGGAACACTAGGATCCCTCTGCCTATCTTGCTACATAAGGTACGTTTAAACGGATGTCGCATATAATTTTGTACAGCTATATAAAATACATTTTGTAATTACTAATTCAAAAACATCATCCGGATATTATAGAACTTAACGAAATTGTTATACCTCCCTACAAAAGCAGTATAAAGGCAAAATACCTTCCTTCACAAAGTGAAATAGTTACAAAGACTGTCAAAGTTTCCTTGACCGCGGAACTTTCTTCTAACAGGAAGCCTACGCAATTGCTTTATTGCGAACTTTACTAACTGCAAAACTAATAACTCACTTGATTTAACAAATATTAATCAAGATAATGTCTCCTTTTTGTAGTACCTACAATTTTTTTAGCTCATGTCACTTCAGACACTACTTTCCTTATTCACTGCCCATTTTTTAAGACATTATGTTGAGTGGTGGAACTCAGCGCTGTGATTTTTTTCATGAATATATTATATTTTGCAAGATAAATGGTTACTTAATTTGTATTCTTTACCTTTACATATCTCCTGCACATAAAATATCAGAGCAAAATGTTTAATAAAAAAATAATCGTCTTTTCGATTGAGGATTGAATCCACAACCATTGTATATCAATAAGAAATTCTTCCATTACTTATATTAATAACCGACACTCAGTAACAAAATAAATGATATAAGATATAACTTACATATATGAAACAGAACTAGAGACTCGTCCTTCTCCCCAGTAAATCTTTGAAACGCCTGGTTGGTCGGTGCGAACAACGTCATCTGTCGATGTTGCAGGCTTGTATTTGCAACGACATTGCGTTTCAATAGCGAGTAGAACTGTTGACAAGAGAAATAAATTATTAGAAAATAATTTTGTGAATTTTATATAATAAATAATTTATACTGAATTTAAATAAATAGCTAAATGGTAAATGTCTACGCCAGTTGCTACGAAGTGCAACAGAATGTATTGGTTGTGGATTCGAATCCTCTGAGAAAACTTATATTTACATTCAATAAGTTTTAAGTATAGAAACAGAATTCAAATTCGTTAGATTCAAGAAACTTATACGATGTGAATAAATAAGTAAAAAAAGAAAAGACTATTTTAAAAAACAATACGCGAATTCTTATAAATATTTATAGTGTTAACACTATAAAAACCCTACACTACAAAAACTCAACATAAAGTTTTTATTACATAATATTAAAACTAATATTTAAATCGCGAAATCGAACTCAAACTCGTTAGAGATACAAATCGTTAGAGGTTTTTTCAACATTTTTCAAAGGTTTTCTCAGAACGATGCCATATTAGGCACCTAAGTAGCTATCGTTCGCAGCTGTGCGTGAAACTTCAGTTGCGTTCATTATAACTTTCACTTTATAACTCATCCTGTTAAAGTTGTATAACACTCTACATCTACATTATTACGTAGGTACCTTGTTTTCGAAAATTCTAAACTTGTTAGTTTTAATGACGTATAAGGACATCTAATGAAGCGTATGTACTATTAAAACTTACGCTTACGTACAGTACCTATGTTTCAATTTATATCTAGATAAGTTTAACTTTAGTTTACTTATAATATTTTTATTTTCAGCTTCACGCTGTATTCCGCATGAAGGGTAGGCAGAAAGATCCTAGTGTTATGACACTCCGTTCCCCACTTTCTGCAGAATTCTGGAGGCATTGCTAGTTGAGTGGCAGGACTCAACGTTGCGCTTTGCCTGGACACCAGAACGAAAAAGTGGAAATATAAACGTAAATAAATATTTCACTTCTTCGAGTGGGGATAGAACCGACAACTTTCGTATTACAGTAACACTCTTATGCCGCTGCACCACGACGGAAAAATGAAAATATTAAATATTTTATAATTATTCTAATAAGCCATTGATAACTAAAAAAATAAATAATTAACTACTCTTTATTTCTATACACACTACAAAACAAAAATAACTTAAATAATTATGCGAATAATAAATAATTCAAATATTAACATGCTTTATACATACCAGTATATGAGAAATCTGTTTATATTGTATGGATAAAATAATATTTGATATTTTCACATCGTTGCTACGTAAAGTTAAGCTCTGTTGTTAATTAAGTGGAAAAATTGATGCACAGCTGTGTAATATGCAGCTATTGGATAGCTTACAGCCTGTATATTTATTTATTATCATTTTTAAATTCATTAAATATTAATTAATGTGCTGTGTGTGTGTGTCAGTGTGTGTGTTTGGGCCAGTCGTGGCGCAGGTTGGAAGTTCGATTCCCACCTGAAGAAATGAAAAATATAATATTTTTTTACTATTTAACACGTAATGCTTCCAGAATTCAGTGGAAAATAGAGAACGGAGTGTTTTAAGACTAACCTAGTCTCACGTTACCTAGTAAGACACTCCGTTACCTAACCCTACTATGTGCGGGTGCAACGTCAAGCTAAAAGAAAGGTATACCTAATCCGTTGTGTGTTTTCCATTCACCGTGACATTGGCGAAGTGATTAGTGCTGAACTGGCACGCTCGGATCGTCATAATTGAAGAACAATAACAACAACTACCTAATACGTAGTTTGAGGTTCGATTCTCAGTCAATCAAATAGTTGTTAATTTGTTTCAATTAATACTTAAAAAAGAAATATTGAATTGAAAAATATTTGATAGGCTAATTATTAAAGATTTGAGTGCGTCTTGTTGCATTTTGGCTTGAAAAATATCGGTATACTTACATATTATGATTGATAGTATGAAAGTAATTTTTGAATATTCTGCGCAACTAATCTCTATCTCATAGTACTACAATACATTTGTATGCAAATTAAACCCAATTTGTATACAAATGTATTTTTTGTTAAATATTTTATTATGATGTATGTCAACAGCGCTATTGTACTGTTAGAGAAGCTAGTCACATTGACTGAAATTGGCCGGAAGCAATTTATACAGCAAATGGAAAGTAAATATTTAAAAAACGTTGTCCAAATTTAGTATAACTTTTAACTGCCTTTTCAGTTTATTCTATTCAATAGGCAAAAACTTTTATAAAACAGGATTTTATAATAGTTTTTGTTCTGTGAGGTGATTTTACGTTAGTCCGTAGCACTGTTTTTCGAAAATAACTACATCAATTACCATTACCGTTGAATACGTAATGAATATTTGCTTATAAAATAACACGAAAACAAGTGAAGCTTACTAAAAATAATAATGTATCCATACTAACGCTAAGTACATTTTGGAATAAATAATAACTAACTAACGTGGGGTGAGTGGATTGTTAAATTTTTTAACTAGAATTTACAATGCAATTTACGGTGATGAAAAATAGTAGTAGTAGTAGCCAAACTGTCCAATTTTATAGTTCAGTCTTATTCTAATGTATAAGCTACATCATTATAAAGTTTCATCTAAATCTGTTCAGTAGTTTTTGCGTGAAAGTGGAACAAAAATCCATCTATACTAACTATCCGTTGTATTAAATTAATACAATCTATATATATAAAATCGAAAGGTCACTCACTCATCACGAAATCTCAGAAACTACATGTGCTAGTAATCTCAAATTTTGCATAAGAGTCACTTATAGGACGTAAGTGCTCGCTAAGACGGGAATTTGCAATATTCGACTTCTAAGGGGTTGTTTTTGGGGTCGAAAGTTTGTATGAAACTTCGTTACTACAAATGCTAGGAGTCTCAAATTTTGCATAGACGTCACTAGGACGTAGTCATGGAGACAGAAATTAATAATAACATAGTTAACGCGGGTGAAACCGCGAGCGGGCCGCTAGTATATCTATATAAATATATATTTTACGTAGGTTGTTTGGTAATAACATAACGTAAACATATTATTATTATTTCTTCCGTAGAACCGTAGAACGTAGCGCCTACGCAGAATTCTACAAAGAAAACATTACAAGTTATATCCAATACACCAACCGTAGCAAAGCGAATGCATAAAGAAACCCGACCAATACGTGAATACTTGTAGAAACCAAGTTCATTGCACTTACAAAGCCAATGCCGTTTCCCATACGAGATGCCCATAGAATACTAATATCCTTAACTCGGTGAGGATGATCAGATAATAGCTGGTCTATCAATGGCAAACACTCCTAAAGTGTTGCGCAGTCGGTAAGATTTGTATCAAAGAGAAATTAGAGCCGACTAAATGTTACGTGTGTAGCGTCGCTAAGTAAATTGGTTCTATCTTGTATCGGAATCAATTGATATAGCGCTAGCTAGTGTTTGTAGGGAGGAATGGACGGTGTGTTTATATTTTATTATTGATTTGTTAAGGTTATTGTAGGTTCAAGTTTTTGTACATTATGAACACTTATGGTGGTTTAATATAAATTGCTTACTATTAATTTAGTATTAATTGATGAAAGTCACATAAATATTTCTATATAGAATTGTTTTTTTATAAAAAAATTACCAGTAAAAAAAATAAAGTACATAAGCTATAAAATAATGATATGTTAAAATGTATATTATGTAAGAAAATATCTATATTGAAAATGTTTCAAAATAATTAAATTGTACTCGTTGTTAATTATTGCTTACGCACTGCAGAGCTGTTGCTTAATTACATATTTGTGATAATTTTAATTTAAATAGTAGTTAATTATTTGTTATTTCGGTTTTATAATTAAATGAATTATATTTTATTTAATTAAAAAATATAATTCCAATCAGCATTAATTATATTATTTGAAAAAGTTTCTGCATATTTGAAATAAATAATTGGGTCTGATAATAATGTTATGAAAATTATAGTAAAAAACTCAAGAACACTTATGACAAATATATTAAATACATTTTACTTAGAGATACACTTAGCTCAATCTTTGAATTTCTATAAATAAAATCATTTATCCTATTTACAAACCGCTTAAGAAATAAAACGCAAGGGTGTACATATTAATTATTTAAATTTTCGTTTAGTTTCGCCGATCAGTGTAAAGTGGGGAATGGAAGTATCTTAATACTAGGTTCCCAGGTTCCATTTATCTACACTGAAGAATACAGTATGAGGTTAAAAAAATATACTTTTCTTTTATTTTATAAAAATACACCTGCAATAACAGTTTACATAATAATACAGCCGGTGGCATATTTTAACAAATCAAGCATAATATTTTGATTCGAACACCTGCTGCCGGCGTACCGGATGTTAGCTTTTATACTGATAAAAATAATTTTCTTTTCATTTGAATAATAACTTTACATGGATATTTTCCTTGGCTAGAAAAAATAAGATTAAAATGGAATTTTTTAGGTTAGTATATTTTTATTTTTTTTAAATACAATAGTAGGTGCGAAGTGTCCTAACACCTAACTGAAAAAAATTCAGATGAACTACCCAATGAAAGTTGTCAAAGCGATTTTTTCAGTTAAAATAAATGTCATCCTCCTGGCGTTTCATAATTCTAAAGAATGCTTAATAGACCATACATATTTAACCTTGAGCTTTACGCTGTATCCTGTACATAGTAGGGTAGGCAATTCCTTAGTGTTAAGGCACTCCGTTCCCATTAAGACACTTCCGCTCCTCACTTTCTGCCGAATCCTGGAGGCATTGTGCGTTGAGTGGCGAAAATCAACGCAGCGTTTGCCTCGTTACCAGAGCAAATAAATAAAAAAAATCTATTTTTAATTTCCTCGAGTGGAAATCGAACTCACAACCTGTCTTTCTGTGCCATTACACGCCATATTTTTGTTTACTAGCACAAATTTTACCTATACAAGGCAAATAACGTAAGACCATACATCGTTCCACAAATCTCATAAAAGGCACTGAAGCGGTCCGCCCATATGTTTCGGCTCCTCTTAAATATCCATTGAAATGTACTCAAATACACTCTAGAGCGTAATATGTAGCGTGACACGGATTTTTTTCCAAAGCTTATTCGAAAATATATATTTCTTTTATAGAATAGCAATGTAACAGGTAGTTATTATTTAAAGTATGTATATTATAGTCTTCTTACTTTTAGTTTTTAATATATTTAACTGGAAATATTTATTTTTATATAGATTTTTTTTGTATAAAGTATACACAAAATTTTTATTTTATAGTTAGGCTATCAAATATTCTTCAAGTAGTTGCTTAGCCATATTAATCTCTCATTATATGAACTCATAGATACATTTGATATTATTAAATTTTTTATTATAAAATTAATTATTAAATAAAAAAATATTATAACCAAGGTCTTGAAGTAATAGAGAATAGAGTAGAGACACATTAAGTGTGCATGACAAAATTCCTTTACAAGTCTCTATTTATTCATATTTCTGTCCATTTCGATACTTTCGTGTGAGTCGAAAACTGGATTTAGTCGGATAAAGAACAAGCGTTCGACCGGCTTAATGTGCTGCCGCAGCTATTGCTCTGGAAATTCCGCAGTTTTTTTGGTTCTATTTTCACGTATATTCTTTATTTTACAATTTAAAGAGAGAAAAAAAATATCGTTTTTCATCATATTGATGTTAAAACTTATAGCTTTCTAATTCAAGCCTCGAACTTAGTATATTTCAATACATATATTAGATTAATAATTGTTACTTAAAACATGTATAAAATAGTACAATAAATAGTACATATCACAAAATTCCAATGCATCACATTAATTGGCAATTAGCTTAAACGAGATTATCTGTAACTGAAACTATAATTAACAAGCAGAAACAATTCTAACTATTATAATGAATTTGGTCATAACCAAAAAAAATATTTCGGCATTTTGAAACTCCCGCATTGTATACGCCTTCAGAATTCGGCGGCAAGTGGAGAGCGGAGTGTTTTAACACTACACCCTCTGTCTACCCTGCTACATATAATAAACAAAGTATAGTAATGCCAATTTACAAAGCTTTAAAATGATAAATCCAGCTCTAGTTACTTCAATAAGCGTCTACAAGAAAACTTTTGGAAACTCATCTCATTATCATGAATTGCTTTGATAGATGAAAAGTTCTTGAAAAAATTACTTGAAAAACACAAATCCAACTTACAAGACTCCGTGCAAGTCTTGTGGGTTTAAACTTTAATTCTTTAAATTTTTAATAACTTGTAAGAAAAGCTTTGCTTTATTTTTCATTTTGTTCTTAGGATGTATATATTTTAATATTAGATATTATGTTTTTTTATGTAGTCCATATTTTATTTCGTTCGTTCTTTCAAGTAATTGTATACTCCTTATAATATATTTAAAAGTAAAATAAATAAATGCTGAAAATATCTATATCAAAAACGTTTACATTATAGCTTTCACTTAGAGTTAAAACAGTATGTATGGCTTATAGTCGAGATTGTCACCCGATAGTAAATAATTTTATATAACACTAATAAAATTTAAACCAATGAAATGTTAGACTTTTGGACAATATATGCCTTAAAATTTACTTCAAAAACAATAAGAATAAAAAAGAAAGTCTAAAGTTACTTTTATCAGGTATGCCAATTACAGTGTATATTTTTTTATCAGTTTGACGCTGTATCCCATATATAGCAGGGTAGGCAGAGTGAACCTAGTTTTAAGACAACCCGTCCCTCGCCGACTTTTCGAGACACTGTGTATTGAGTGGCAGAACTCAACGCCGGGCTTTTGCCATAGTGCAGAACAAAGAAATGAAAATATTAATAAGTTTCATTCCCGCAAATGAGAGACGTCGCGTTGCAGACTTCACTATTGAGCCCCCCATGCCCCGTGCCATGACAGCCTTAGCCGTATAAATGATAATAAAAAAAAACCTTCTCGTACAATATAGGGCTGTGCTAAGCGAAAGTGAGTCCACATAGTCCCGCTTAAATATGCAAACGCAATCACGTGAACGCTCACCCCTCTAGAATAGTCATGGCCTAGATGCTATAATTACTGCAAATGTGGTGTAACGTGTAGAACAACTTGATAGAGATTGATGTAGTTAAATGTAAGTGAAACTGTTTATTGCTTTTCAAAATCAATCTTATATAGGAATAATTGGTATGTGTTAACATAAGATCTAATAAAAAAAGATAATAAAATTTATTCGCAGATTTTAATTGATATTATTTTCCATACATTATCGCAAAATATTTCTATTATAACTAAAAAACTGGCGTAGGGGCACAAGCATGCTAGAGTAAATGTAACAGTTTGTGGGTCCAATTCCTACTCGAGGAAATAAAATATTTAACATTTGATAAAAGCATTTCAATAATAATATTTTACAGCATCACCTTTCTGCTGTAAAGAAGCATTTTTTTGAATGGAGTGACTATATTTTGAGTTGAAATTAATGAATTTAATGATTATTGAAATTAATAATTCACATATAGTTCATTTACAAAATTAAAAATAAAAAAATTGCGTAGCTCTTATATTTTATTACCTAGTATATCCGAGGCAGATAGCCCTGTCTAAATTGAAATTGAAAAAATAAATACATATGTATATATTTTATTTTGTATTATATTTTAGTTTGTAAATCTGTAAAACATTAGGACATGTTAAGACAAGTTTGGCAGGAGAAATAGGACAATGTGGGTAAAACAGTATAATTTGAACGTCGAGGCGCCGACGTGGCGAGCGTCTCTCTCCCTCAAAGTTTTGGCAACGAAGCCAACGACCTATATTCGCATATCGTTCAGCTCTAATGGGCTTTTTAAAGACTTAGTTCCTTGAAAAGTGTTTAGTTAAAATAATTTACCATTTGGCCCACAATTTTGCGCAATCTTAAAAGGAAATGACTTTATGAAATTTCTTATGTATATGAAATAATATTTTTTTTTGTTCCAAAAAATTGGATAGGCAGAAAGAGCAGAGTATTAACACACTCTCTTCGCCTTTTTTTGAATTATTGAATCTAAAGCCTGCTTTCCCTTTTGAAGGTAGTTTTTCACCTGAGAACTTATTTTCCCACGATTGTAGCTTTATAAATTGAAATTGTCCTGAGGCCGTCGTAGCGCAGAGACAGAAGCGGGGTACAGGACAGGTTGTAACGGTAGGATTGTGGGTTGGATTTCCACTCGAGCCAATAAATTATTCAAGCGGGCGAAGCCGCGAGCGGGTCGCTAGCAATAATTATATTTATGACTAATACCTATTAAACAAAACTCAAACAACATAGGCTTACGCATTTCAAACTAATTATCCTTTGTTTGAAATGCAGCCGCAAATTTATATGTACATAAATATACAGGTACCTACAATGTAACTACATGTCGTTCATAATAAAACGACTCAAATTATTCATACAAGCTTATATACATATGTCAAGCAGACGTGACTTCTTGCGTCCTTTCAGTAATTTAAAGCTACAAACTTTAGGGTCTTAACGGCTTTGGCAGTAAACCTCATGTTTGGTGGAAAATATTTAGATAGTACCTAATATGATAAAAGTGAATGGGTGTTATTTTAGTTTATGACCTCTTTTAACTGCTTGTGCTGGTCCAATTTTGATTGAGTTTTAAAATTGTTTAGATGGTTAATATTGTATTCAATTATTGAAATAATTTCATCAATAAAGAAAACATATTGTCTAATTATAATTTAATTTCCATTTTTTTATAATTTCACGCGTAGGCAGCGGAGGCAGGAGGAAACTAGGAACACAGTGCTAAGACACTTCGTCCCCATTAAGGCACTTCCGTTCCCACTTTCCACCGAATTCTAACTTACTTGGTTTACCTTGTTACCAGAAGGGGGAAATGAAAAAATACATTTTTTCTTTTACTTCGAGTGCGAATAAAACCCACTACCTGTCATTTTACAGTCACATGCTTGTGTCACTGTGTTGCGATCTCAATTAATTGTAGTAAAACATAAAATAAAAACATATATTAATATTATATATAGAATACAAACACACATATTAAATTCGACCTCGAAGGTGTACACCGAAAGCCCTTTAATTGTACGGTTGGAACGACTCCGCAAAGAGAAACCGCAAAAGGTAGGAACGCTAAGTGAACAATAGCCAACGTCTAATAAGGCGCTGTGGTAACAACTGTTCTCGTACGTACAGTCATTGTTATGCCTTGTTCCTTTATAAGCTACAGTAAAAACATTGCTTAATTTTCTACTGTTGGTATACTTTTACTTTGCTATGTGTGTTTGCTATATATATATACTAGTGGACCCGAACGCGGCTACGCCCGCTTGAACTATACGAAATATTAGTTTTTTTAAATATATTTGTGAAATTATTTTCAGTTTTCAATAGAGAGATGCGGTAAGCAAGCTCGTTTTGGGTGACGTTTTCTAACAACAAACTTTGTAAATCGTTGCTTAGCAACGGCGGTTGTTATTAACATGGCGGAATAAATTGCATGTCAAATTAATAAGTATTTTAATATATTGGTATATGTCGAAAATACTACAAATATGAAAAAAAAATATCCTATGTTCATCCCGAGACCCTCAAGTATCTCTATATGAGTATTTTATCACAATTAAATTAGCGGTTTGGGCCTGATTGCGTAAAAGACAGACAGACAGACAGACAGACAGACAGAGTTACTTTCGAATTTATAATATAGGTATGGATATATGCCGATATAGAGGTAAATAATTTTCTCTTTTTCTTTACTGTACGTTGTATCCCTCGCATATATAGCAGAGCGAATCTGGGAAGGTTCCCAGGTTCACTCTGTCTACTTTGCGATATTGTGCGTTTCAAATTTAATCTAACTTGGGAGATTAGAACTGAATGATATTGGGAAATATTAAATGAAGATATATATATATTTTTTTATGTAGGTAATACATTTTTTTCAAATATTATTTTTTCATGAACTGGATATGTTTTTATAAATATGCTTCACAGAGTTGTGTTTATTTATGAAAATATTAAAAAATAAATATAAAAGCTTCACACTGTATCACACATAGCAGGATAGGGAAAATAGTGTGAAGTGACTCCGTTTCCCATTTTCTGTCAAATTTTTGGAGGCATTGCGTGTTTAGTGGTGGAACTCAACGCCGGGATTTTGCGTTGGTGCCAAAATGAAAATATTAAAAAATATTAATTAATTCCATCGAATGGGGATCGAACCCATAACCATCACGTTACAGAGCTCTATAATAAAGAATTTCTTTCCTTATAACCAAAATTTAATCATTATATTTTACTATAAATCACATACACACATTTGTTAGTTCAGCTAAGATCGTCCACAGGTGGCGTTTATAGTTTCTCGTTAAGAGGAAGCGTGAATTCCTAAGATAATCTGGTATTTGTACTATTCCATTTTGCCGTAATTGCTTCTAAGCTCTGGCTTTCGCGATGTCTGTCAGTATGGCGCTAGTAACAGAATATTATTATTAGTCTTAGTCATATAAAATGAAAACTTAATTATGTATGACAAAATGGAAATCTTTAACTAATGAAATTATTACTATTTGATAAAAATTAAAATCAGCTTCAAGCTGTATCCTGCGCGAGCAGGTTAAGCAGAGGGAACCTCTTGTTAAGACACTTCGTTCCCCACTTACTAATTGATGACTTTTTTAATATGTTCTCTGTATTTACAACGTATTTTATTAATCCGCTAGTTGGCGGTTCAGTTGAAAGGTATTTCACAGTACTATGATGTGATGATTCTGAATTCAATTCCCACTTTGGTACATTTTTTTTTGCTGATACAATATTTTAAATTATTTATTACATTATTAAACAAAAATACTAGATAAAAAATACTAGATTGCAAAATTAAACAAAAATACTAGATAAAATATTTTTAGTATTCAAAGTGAATGGTATATTTTATTTTTATTAGGCCACATTTAACTTTTATCTTTAAAAGTTACAAAGTGGGGCGACGTGAAACATTGTACAACAGAGAGTAGCTCACCACGTAAACAATTTCAGACATCTGTGCTCTGATATTACATCTGTTCTAATGCAATTTCTAGACATTTATTTCGAATTAGAATTTCTTCATACTTATTCTTTTTGAATATTTTTTATATATGGGATATTAAGGCGAAGGCGAGTAGTGAAAGCCAGGGCGCAAGCGTGTAAACTCGACAGACTGTGGGTTCAATTCCTATTCGAGAAAATTAAATATTGAATATTTCAATTTCTTGGTGTTCTGGTTTCGAGACAAAACGCAGCGTTGTGTTCTGCCAGTCCAGAATGCCTCCAGAATTCGGCAGAAATCGGAGAGATGATTGTCTTAATACTAGGGCTCCCTCTGACTATCCTGCTACATGCGGGATACAGCGTAAAGCTGAAAAAAAAAATAAAAAACAATAATAATTCACTTACCGTATATATTAACATAAATGTATGTAACACGTATATGTCTAAATTAATTATCTCCATTGTCTTAGAATTTGCTTTGATTGGCCAGTGTATTAATCTGGGTCTTAAATTAATTTAGTGAATAACAACGCAGGGAGCGTATCGCCTAAATTAGGGGAGCAAGATGGATGTGAACATAAACAAAGCACGTACTTGTACGAGTATGTTGATTTACGTTATATATCCATAGGATCTGTTTGCTCTTAATAAAACACGTAGCTAGTAATAATATTTGTTATAAGTATTAGGGATGCTGGCTGAGCACTGAATGTTAGCTCAAATATTACTTTTACTTACTTATAAGAAGCTAAAATTTGCTGTATCCCGCACATAGCAGTTTCAACAGAGGAAATTTGGGAACGTAGTGTTAAGATATTCCGTTCTTCATTAAGACACTTCCGTTCTCCATTTTCCGCCGAATACTTGAGGCATCAAAAAAATGAAATCAAAAACACTTTATTGCACAAAAAAAATACAATTAAATTTGTAATTTAAATACAGTGCATAGGCGGCCTTATCACTATAGGTGATTTCTTACAGGCAACCTTTGTTTTTTAACAAAAAACTAATAGTACGATACAATTGGTGGCGGTTAATTTTGCATAAAGATATTTTGTAATTTATTATATCAAACATATAAACATACGCTATTCATATATAAATACATACATACATAAATATTAAAAGTGTTAAATAAATAATATAATTTGGCAAAGTCGATGTAATCTGCAAAATTAAATAAGTTGGGTGTTATAAGGACAAAAAGAACGAAATTTTCTCGAAAGCTTTTTAAGTCTTCCAAAAGGCCATGGATTTAAATCGTTCTTTCATATCGCAATATATTTTTTATTGTTTCACAAGTAGCTACAAACTTAGGCAGAGGGTATCTAGTATTATAATACTGAGATACCCCAGATGCCCATTTTGGAGACATATCATGATGGGTGGTGGAGTTTAACGCCACCTCACAGTGTCAAGTTACCAGAGCGAAGAAATAAAAATAATTCATTGCTGCGAGCGGTGCAATAGCTGTGCCACACCAATATAAAACTTAAAATCATTAAATAAAATTTCGAAAAAATAAAAAAAACACTGTACTCGCCAACGTAAACTGATTATATCAAATACTCTATTTCCCCTCTATAATTATTAGAACGGTAGAACATGGTGTGAAATCGTTTAGACTTTGAAATAAACACACCTTATCGAACAACACACTGTAACCCTCAGCTCGCAACAGGACTGATAAAATCGGCCCCTCTTTCTTTTTTTCCATTCCATACTACGTATTTCTTTTGTTGTGAAACACACATTTAAAATTACATTGTTACGACAAATCTCGATAACTTTACTGTGACAAAGCGACCCATGCGAGAGAGTAAGTGTTAATCTCATTTAACACATTGTTAAAAATCAACGGGGATAAGGACCGGCGTTTAACGTTATAAAAGATCGTTTTATTTATGCCTAAATTATATTATACACCTTTTTAATATTTCACACTGGTTTGATTTATGTTGTTCGTGCAAATATTTTTGGTAAATTTTTGTATTTTGTGAAAGATTATTTCAAATATTTTACATTTTGAATTTGATAATATTATAACGAAACGTTAATTTATTACTCTGATATTAACTGCACTGATATGTAATGTGACACCTAGTCATTCCAAATGTAGTTAATTTCGAATTCCTAACAGGTTAAGAGTTCGATTCCTACTCGACAAAATTAAATATTTCTTTGATCTGAAATCGCCGAATTTCCGCCGAATTTTGAAGGCATTGCATGATGAGCGGCAAAACTCGCCTCGCGCTTGAACAAGAGCGAAGAAATGAAAATATTTGTGTCATTTTAATTCCTCGAGTGGGAATCAAACCGACAACCTGTCGCGTTTATAATCACAATTAGTGCCCTGCGCTACAACTGATCTAAAAATATAATACAAGTGGCGAATATAATCGCCCCGTACATTTCGGCTACTTCGAAAGCTGATTGTGAACTGCTGCTATGCAAATACAGGTATCAATTAAAATGTAAATATCAATGACTGAATATAGTAAAACGACAGTTTATAAATATTGATAAATTGGAAACAGCAAACACTGTTTGCTTAATTATTTATAGAATTTTTATGTCACTTGTCGTAAATCAGAATGGTTATTTCATAAATGTCGATTCAGTACTATATCCTATCCTATATCTTCGATCAAAGTCGCTTTTCGTGTCTGTCTGTTGTTTCTAACTCTTCTTCTTCTAAACCAACCAACGGATTTTGATGCGGTTTTCACCATTACAGAATACCCTCTTCAACATTAACCAAGCTCGAAAAAAAAAACCCGCTTGCCTCTATAGCAACGAAGATTTAGATGCGTTTGCACGTATTGGATAATTGAAGTTGAATGTATTATTTCAGCGCGATATATTTGGTTTCATATTTTTTGTAGTAGTTATTAGTAGGTAGGTTTTTGTTTATAATTTCTTCCGTTTAAAATAGTCATTTAACTATCTAAAAATAGTCATTCAAATATATTTTAATAAGTACTTGAAAAGATTAGTAGCACAGATTTAAAATTACGGTACCTACTAAAAAATCCTTGCTGTGTAAAACAATTGGAAAATCATTATTGAATCTACGAAAATGCGGGTTGCATTAGGGCTTAATTAATTTTCACATTATCTTAAGTGCTTTGCAAACATACATTATATGAATAATCCAATAGTAAAAGCGGGCGAAGCCGCAGAGGGTCGCTAGTATATTATAAGTATTGCTAGATGATGACTTCATTAGTAAAATTAAATTAAATCCCGCATACAGCAGAGTACGTAGAAGGAGCCTAGTGTTAAGACACTCCGTTCCCCACTTTTCGTCGAATTTTTCGAGTTACTTACTTTAAAGTTGTCAAAATGTTCTGCATAGTAACTTATTCTGAATTCTGTTCATAATTAAATAAACAAAAATAAGCTATCAGCTAATTATACTAACCAATCAGAAATACCTGTTTATTTCTACCTTGTAACCTGTTATAATAATCATCCACAAGGCCCGGTGCTATCAGATTGTGGAACAAATAACAGCAGAATAATATCAATTATGAAGGCAACCTTTCGTAAATATTTTAACTGGAACGGTACAAAGCTAATCCACGCTCATTTGGTGGGACGCTCATTCATATTTCGTATTTGGGGGTTATGCTAATTTTCTTGTTTTGTTGTTACGGTTTATACATATTTTATTACGATGCTTCAAACACGATTTGCACAATTTTGTTTTATTATTTTTAGGGTTCCGTATTGAAATTCCTTAAAAACGGAATCTTTGTACGATCAAATTGAAGTCTGTTCGTCTGTCAAGCCTTTCCGTCGATCTACAGTTATGAAATTTAGTACAAAGTAAATACAAATAAATCCGAAATGTGAAACTTAATAAGTAAGTTTTAATTGTGTAATACAAACATATTTGTGGTTTTTATCAAACAAATTACGAGCGGGCATATGCTATGCAAGTTTAAGTTTTTACATTTTTATAAGTTGTACTTCCCGTTCACCTATAATCCTAAAAATGCTACGGAACCCTCGGTTGCCGAAATTAGTTAACTTATAAAAGTTCATAATCTATAATAAAAAAGCTTCCATTTCACATTAACTCTACAAAAACTTAATATTAATTAATTCACAGAAGTTTCTTTTTAAGTACCTGTGAAACGAATCAGAGTTTTATGACATTTTTAATTTTAACTTTCATCTTTGCATACAATGAATAAGTAATATCATTCAATTTAATTTATTACTCACTTCCTACTTTTTTAATGCAAAAAATATAAAAAAATGTATTATTTTATAGGTAAATGTAATATAATAATATCAACAAATCACAATAACGTCGTAATACGAAGTATATATTTAATTATATCAGCTTCACGCTGTAGGAACCTAGTGTTAAGACACTCCGTTCCCCATTTTCCGCCGGATTCTAGAGGCGTTGCGTACTGAGTGGCGGAACTCAATTAGGCGGAATTTTACGTAAATTCAACTACTCTCAGAAAAACTATTTAACCCTAGATAGATAACCTACGTCGAATGGACGTAATCGTTTTTGAAAAATTGATTGAAATTCAGCTGAAGATTGAAAACCCTGATATAAAAGCTACCTCCCACAGAACTCGAAGGTGTATCTGAGCCAAAGAAAAGAAAATATTGTGCCTTTTGTCCATCAAAAATTAGAAGGATGACAAAGACTATGTGCGGCAACTGTAAAAATGCCATTTGTGGAGAGCACAAGTCCAGCGCCTGACCTAAATGTCTTTGAGACGAAAATTAATGAAAAAATATATTCAATTAGGTTTCTAATATTATATACTTTATAAAAAATTGATTTTAAAAAGTTTGTGTCTCGAATTATAAAACTGGCGGAGAGATTCCTAAATGTTTAGGTTTTATAATGTAGGAAGTACCTCCTTTTGTTCTTTTTTATTTTTTCTAATAAAAATATAAATAAATACTAATGTTTTTTATTTATTCAGAAAACAATTATATACATTCAGATATAATATCATATTCATAAACCTAGGATATATATAATCCAAAATATGCTCACTCAAACATTCGCACGTTGAAATGACGTATGGTTATCTTTAGTGTACAGGGAAATATGGTTATCTATCTGGGGTTAAAATAAAATAATACATGGTATTTATTAAATCCAAACAAGTAGCTTACAGTTCATGAAAGCTGTCGCGTATATTCCGTTATCTCTCGAGACCACACCACACCGCAGGTCGAATTGACCTGTAGTAGATGTAGGCCTCTTAAAATATATTTAAAAACTTATTTTTATAGTAGGGATATAAGGGATAGAAACAAGCTACTATGTCAAAAGTTACTTAACTATGTATGCCATCAGATTAAAAGCTACCCTTGTCTATAAAGCTCTGGTAAGCTTTAAGCTTATCCATATCTATGTTTATAATAAAACCGGTAACGGATCGGTCTCTTTACATAGAAGATATATATAAGAAAAAATGTTATCATTGACATGTAATAATGTAATAGAATCAAAACAATGATTTTTGAATGTATGTCTGTGCGTTTCTTCTCGCTAACCTTAGAAATAGCTTAACCTATTTAATTGCAGTTTTCACTATTCTACTTTAACAAGCTTTCCTTAGCATTTACTGTTGATTCGTTATTTTAACTGGTTTATTAATAAAAAGAAACTATTTTAAATAATAATAGATTAGTAAATTAATCATTATGTAGTTCAAGCGATCGAAGTCGCGAGCAGGTCGCTAGTATATGAATAAATTATTAATATAAAAGAAAAATAAATCCATTAATTGATAATAAAAGTTATTGATTACAACTTAGGGCAAGTATTTACTCTCTACTTATCGCCACAGTTTATCTCTTTGAGTGAAGATAAAGTGTTATTTTAAGGATAATTATATTATAAATCGATTTCACAAAGTAAATTATTGGATTTGGAAACAAATTTTAAGCTATAAAATATTTAATTAAAATATAATCACATTTTATTTAATGTTCTAGAATACTTTATTATAATATTATATTGGCAAAATATATTTTATACTTATAAAATCAATAATACCAGGTAAGAAAATTATTTTAAAGTATTAGTATTAGTATTAGTTTTTAATTTTAAACTGTCCTTATTTATCTATTATCATACTACATATATTGACCTATGAGTATATAAAACGGAGGCAGAAACTCTCAACCACATCAAGGCTTCCGTTTCTCCTATAGTCATAGTTATTAAATTCTATATCTTTGTGTTGATACAGAGGCCGGTTGTGGAGATTAACGCGACAAGTCGTGGGTTCAATGTCCACTCGAAGAAATTAAATATTAAATATCTTTATTTGTTCTCTTTAGTGTTGAAGCAAAGCGCGGCGTTGAGGTCCGCCTCTCAACATTCAATGTTTTCAGAATACGGTGGAAATTGGGGAGCGAAGTATCATAACGCTAGGCTCCCTCTGCCTACTGCTACACGCATGATACAGCGTGAAGCTGAAAGAAAGAAAGACGTTATGTTATCAATTCTCCATTTTATTTCAACTAAAGTAAACATTATTATATTTGTTCATTACTATATACTATTATTACTCAAAACAGTCTATTTTCGTTAAAACAGTGAAAAGAAATAAAAAATATGTTTATATTTATTTTTATTCGCGTATCCAAGGACCAATATCCAAAAATGTTTGCGACAAAAACATTCTTGTTATCCTCTTCAAAAGTATTGATAGAATTAAGACGAATTTATAAAATACTTCCGCTTGAAATAAAAGAATACTTAACCAAAGAAATAAATTCACAATTTCCTTTGCAAATACGTTTGGCACGCTTTGATGAAACGTCTCTCGAATTTTCAAAGCCTCAAATATTATACCTGAATTAATTTTATTGGAATTCGTCTTGTCATGCTCTTAATATAACTTGCCAGGCAGTTGCTTACAAGTTGTCGACAAACTGAAATATTATATTGAAAGGTAAATTTTAAGAGGGATGGAGGGTAAGTGAGGTACCTACTCAATTCGGACAACTGTTAGTGTCACTGTAAATTAATATAATGTTTATATTAATATTTTGTCCCCGAAGTATACTAAGTAATTATAAAGATCGATTTGAACTTTTTAGTTAATTTAGATAACAGAATATGTACTTTATTTTCTCTTTTTTTGTTTCACGACGTATTCTGCACATGGCATGGTCGGCAGAGGGAACCTAGTGTTAAGACTCTCTGTTTCCCACTATGACACTTCCGTTACTCATGTTCCACTGAATTCTGCATTTAATAATCAATAAAAAATGTTCTTAAAATTATTTCCATAAGTTAAGTTGCTTTAGTCATTACAATAATGTAAAATTTTTATACAATGGCTTGGCAACAAATAATAAGGATTACCAATTTCTATTTCCATTTTCATTTTCATGTCTAACTTCTGCATGTCTAGAAACTATTTAGATGCCGACATATCATTAATATCTAAGATAGAAACTTGGTTAAATATTGATTTATTATGTCATACAATAAGCTTACTGTGCGCAAATAGTACTGACAAACGATTCAAATCCTATTAAAGCTAGGTCTTGTCTTTATGAAATACACATATGAATAACATAGGATGAATCTATATGTCTATAATAGTATTAGTTTCTGTCGTACTTGTTTAATAATGTTATACTGAGGTAGAAGCTTATAAATAAATATAATCTCTCTATTTGTCTCTAATCTCTTTGTTATATAAATATGACTAAAATCAACTAATCTATCTCTAAATATTAACTATCTCAATATCTCACATTTTATCTAGTTCTATTTTAGTTTGACCCTGTTAATTTTTCCACGCATAATACTATATTCTAGTGTAAAAACACTATGTTCCCATTATTCGCTCACATTAAAGGGGTTGCGTAAACATTGGTATTACTTAGTAATAGAAAAATAAATATGCTGAACACAGCAGGGTAGGCAGAGGGAATCTAGTATTGACACTCTGTTTCTCATTTTATGCAGAATTCTGAAGACAATTCCAGATGAATGGCGGAACTCAATGCCGCGCTTTGCCTCGACACCAGCACCAAGTAAATCGAAATATGAAATATTTCATTTCCTCGAATGGGAATCGAATCTACAACTAGTCGCGCTTACAGACACTTTGTGCCTCTAGCCCTAGTCTTACATAATTGAATGATTTAGTAGGTATTAAGAAAACAGAAGATGCGCTTCTTAGAAGTTATACAATAGAAGAAGAAAAGGAGATAGAAGATAGAAGTTAAACAAAACGAGAATCTTTATACAATTTTAATAATATCGACTAATCAATTACACTGTGGTTGAATTAAATACACCGATATCATCCAAATATTTAAACAACAACTTTATTATAATAAAATAAAAACATAATCACTACAATCTGTTTACACTGTTCTAAAAGATCATTTCATAACGTCCACCATCTGCGCTCTACATTATTTATTCACCCCTTAATAACTTGAAGGTAAACCTATAATTTCATAAAAGATACTTTGTAAACACTGCTTTTGTTTGAAAGTCGTTAATCTGATTACAATAGGCTTCATTCATTGTATAGAATAGAATAGAAAGATATTCCTAGTGACATGTACGGTAGGGGGTCGTTTGAAATACATGTTAGTAGATAGTATAGGATTTTTTATGGTATAGTGTGATAAAAATCTATTACAATTTGTATCTGTGCTTAGATCTTTTGGACTGCTGTAATAAAAGTAGCTCGATTTTTATTCTCCTTTTTTTGAAGTAGGTACAGCATATTTTTTGTTTATTTTTTTACATAAATAACCCTTTATGTCAATTTGGAGTAACGGGTTCAATCTTTTGCAGGACTGGTGAAGGTAAATGAGAAATTGAAGCCACCTTCCAGTCTTAATTAGGCTAGGTCTTATAATCTTGAGATTCACAAATATTGAAACGATTGTAATTCTTTAAGTATAAAAAAATACGAAAACACTAACACTTTTACTAAAGAGATAATTTAAAAATATTTTTACTAATATATTTATTTATTTTTTCCCTCCATTATATATTATAATCTATACAAATCTAAAACAATTAGTGCTATAAAAAAACAAACCACCATAAAATTAATGATTGCAAAGTAAAAAAGATGTTTCAGTTTGTTAAAGTAATTATTTGTTTTCGCATAAATCGCGGCCGCATCCGCTACCTGCCCGACATTGTTAATCTCTTCTAATTAAAAAGTAACGAATTCAGTATTACCAACATATCTATCTATCTTTTACATATTAATCTTTTTGAAATTAAATGATTTTGTTAGTGTTTATTAAGTTACAATTACGATTTTTTTGTTTGTTTTTGGTATGATTTTATTTGAAAGAATTAGGCACGGACCACCCTGCTCCCCCTATGACCATGCTTCTAAATAAGATAAGGATGTACAATAAAATTTTTAGAAAGTATTTTTATTCTCTTTTTTTTAAAGACTGAATTGCTAAATTATAATGTTAAATACACAAAAGTAATTATCGTACTAAGTTATTATATAGTATTCTATTCCATCAAATGTACGAAGGAAACTACGACTATTTCTTTGAGAAATATTTAATTTTAAAATAGTAAATTTGTTTAGACATTCATAAAGCTTAATTAATGTTGAGAACCGTAATTTAACATTAGTTCTCTTTAAAAAATGTAAATAATTTATATTTTATGCTACAGTCTGCAGCGGAAATAGTGCACCTAAGTACCTTAAGCTAGGAATCTCGAGTAAATATTTATTTTGGCCATACAGATATTACTCTCTGTACCCAGCTTTCCTAGGGAAATGTAAAATGAAAGTACGCGAATGTTTACACTAAGTTATGACCTGAATTTCCTTTAGAAAAATAATTATACACATCTTATTTATTTAACATGAAATTTTCCTGGTTTAAAAATATTTTTTAGAAGAACACTAAGCTTAGTGGTTGAGTGGCTTAGGCGGTTTCTAAGAGGCGCAAGTTTCAATCCCGCTGCATCGCAATTTTTTTACGTTTTTTAAAGTGTTTTTTTTCCTAATAACACTTTAAAAATGTTAAAAATATTTTCCTGGACTTTAATTTAAAGTTCAACAACATAATCCAAGAGGATAAGCTACCGCAGTAAATTGGTATGAAGATGTTAATCTAGGAGATTGTTATTTAACGAAATAAACGAACCCAAAGCTCAGTGAGCTTTGAGGAAATTCAAAAATTACTTAGAAAATTAACCATTTAAGTATTAATTTGTTCCGCTTGCCACGATCTATACGAAATGTGTAGGAGAAGGCAAGAGAGGAGAATAAGTAATTACTTATACTAATATTACTATTCTATTTATTTCTTAAAATAATCAGCTTGTATTCCGTGCATAGCCGAATAGGTAGAGGGAGCCTAGTATTAGACATTCCGTTCCCCACTTTTCGCCAAATTTCACACGTGACGTTTGCGTTGGTGTCAGAGTCAAGAAATGAAAATATTTATAAATAATTGTTCTTTCCCCCGAGTGGGGATTGAACCCGCAACTGTCGCGTTACAGTCACACCCCTGTGCCCGTGCGTCATGACGGCGTCTTTATATTTTTTGTATAAAACTTAGTTTTTAATTAGTTACCATCGAGTTTTATTAAAGTAAAATATGCTTTGGTGTACTTTTGGTGTACTGACAGTTAAACATGAAATAAAAAAATATTACAGTACATCCCTAGTATAGTATATAAGTTTAGTGACGTGCCGCCATTTTTCCATTTCCTCTACACTGAGACATTTTATAACGTGCTTTGCCTTTCCCGGATGAGATCGTCTACTGGAGTTGATTTTCCACAACATAAAGCTTAAAGTTTTAAATAAGTTGCTTTAAATTTTCGACGCAATCTCCTGCTGTTATAGCATAACTTAACTAACGTTAGAGTGGAACGAACACCTGTCAAACATAAATATAGTAAAATCCTAAAAATGTTATTAAATGTTTTGTTATGTAAGCATTTATAATAAGAAAAAAAAATCGATCGATCGCTGTAGTATCTAAGCAAAACGCGGTGTTGAGATGTGCCACTCAATACGCAATGCTTCCAGAATTCGGAATTCGGAAAATGGGAAGCGGAGTGGCTTAACACTAGTACCAGCTCTCTCTGCCTAACCCGCTACAAGCGGGATACAGCGTAAAGATACGCACTTCGCTAAATGAGGTATCAAGGCGTCCATACATTTTGTAATTTGTAGAAAAATTAAACTTACATTTTTTATTCATGTCGATAAATTTTATTTTATGATACCTTAGAAGCAATTACTATTCATTCGAATGATCATGATATAAGAATTTCGAACCATAATAGGTAATGGTTGTGGAACGACCGTTGCTTTGTCTGTATATCGGTAATTATTTCTGTGAATACCTGAAATTTCCTGAATATCTATCTACATGTAATAATAGATTCATAAATTTTTAAAAGTTGAAAGTTTATATTAGCTTAGGTGTATTGTAGGAGGTAATGCAATAATGTTGATTATTTTATTACATTTTTCATATATATACAGCAAACGCATATAGGAAATCCGCCATGATAATTTAATTTTCCAATTTCTTTTTTATTTCCACGCAGTATCCCGTACATAGCAGGTTAGGCAGAATTACGTGTTGAGAAGCGGAACTCAACGCTTTGCCACGTCACCAGAGCGAGTAAATAAAAATTTTAAAAATTTCATTCCCCGAGTAGGAATAGAGCCAACAACTGTCGCGTGTACAGTCGCATGCTCGTGCCCCTGCGCCACTGTGGCCTTAAATATTAAATAAATAAACTTTTTTCCGTTTCAAAACACCGTAAAGTCAAAACGAGCATGTTTTCTCTAAAACTCGAAATATTATAAAACATTCCGATAACATAAATCGTTCGGAAGTTTTTCGAATAACTTTTCACATATAAATAATTGAATGGTGCCTTTTATACTAAACCAGACATAAAAATTCCACGTAAGTATAGCCTAACTGAAAAACGAAAAAAACATATAAATCGTATATCATATTCCAATAAATACGAAGCCCGTTAAAATATCAATGAGGCATTCAGGAATACGTGAGAATCGTTCAACCTAATATTAATGTTAGATCCTAATAATTCTTCACGAATCATTTCTGTGCCAACTTCTCATATTTTATATTTGCTTAAAAATATGGTTTTACGAAAAGGGAATTAGATTTTTATTTAATTTAATTTTTTTTTTAAGTAAGCAATTATACGCAAAAGTATTATTTCTTAAAAGCTTCATTAATATAAAATTCAAGTAATAACTTTATATTATTTCCATTTTTTTGTAAGAAAAAATAAAACAACTATTTTTCAAAAACAAATACTAAATATTTTAAAAAGTCTAGCCTAGTTTTTATTTTCTCATCATTGGCTTTTAAAAAAAATTTCAATTCTGTATCTGTATTTATATTTATGCATTAAAAAGTAAATGTATTTTTAAAAAATATATTGGTTGTTAAGTTCTGAAATTGAAAAGCCAATTTATTTATGGGTGGAAGCGGATAAACAAAATTGATGCTAAAAAAACAAAATCGCCACAATTTTGATTTATTACTGAGAAATAAAATCTACGACTTTCCGTGATGGATTTCAAATTAATATTTTCGCTTATTCCTTTAATGAATGCTGAAAAATATCTATAGTATTACTAATAATTATTTTTTGTTTGAACTATATTATAGTTTACTTTATACTGAAAAATATATAGAAGTCTTCAAATTTTCCTATTCGCCAGAGGCATCATCTCATTAATTTCATCTTTTAAGTTCCTTGCAATTTTAAAATCTAAATTACTGGTTTGCTCTAGCATCCTTTTAATGATGGGTTATGAGATATGAAAAATTTAAAATAAAGAATGAGATTGTCAACAGATTATTAATTAAGATTATTTTTTTTTTAATTTATCTTAATGTTGTCAAAGAATATGAATTTTTAGTTCTAGAATTTTAAATATAGATTGAAAAAGCAATCTATAATTATTTTGTATTCTCTAAAATGACCAATTGATGAATGAATGATTGATGGATTGATGTTCCTATTCGTATAGCAGCTAAAAAAACAACAAAAAATAGACTAAACATATAATGAATCTCTGTTATATGTTGTTGGTACCATGTGCCAATTTGCAGGGCAATTTCGCCAGTTCCACATAAAGTTCGTGGCGCCGCTATGTCGCGTCGTCTCTGTAGTCTGACAGACGCCAGCAGGGATGGCGGGGTGCGTGAACTCATTCCCGAGGAATGGAGAATCTGTTTTATTTATCGTATTGACTTTCCTAATAAAAGTATAGGATAACTTTTTAATCAATATAGGATATGCCGTATATAGTATCGTTGAATGAAAATATGGTCGCTTTATTTTAATTTTCAAATTGTCTTAACAATATTTTGAAAAAGAAGTGGCTTCCTCTGCCTAAGCTACGTAATGCGTGATAATATTCTTAATGATAAAAATGCCAGGTGCCAGGTTAAATTATAGCATATGTGTTATTCTCGTGTAAAAGCTATATTACTGTAAAGTTTCATCTGAAACCGTTCAGTAATTTTTGCGTGAAAATGGAACATTTATTTATTTAATATCAGTAGGATATAAAATGTCACTTGACCTTAACACAAATTTAAGAAGTATTTTCATTAATTGAAAATAAATTAACTCTTTGTCATTTTGACTCTACGCTGTTAAAAATTCTTGTTTCAAAGTGTCATACAGTAAGAGCTGTGTTTAAAAATTGCTTTCAATTTTTGAGAGTGATCTTAAAATATTTACTAATGAAAACAACATCTCAAGATCGATCTCAGAGCTGAGAGCGTTTTAAAAATACGGGTTGAAACTTGCCTGTTTAATAAAATATTTTTATAAAAGTGTACGAATATAATGAATTAGTAAAAAGAAAAAGATTTCAAACGAATACAAAGCAAACAAAATTGAAAATAATTCAAAAGACAAAACCGGCTATTGATGGTAGAATAATAAAGGTTTTAATTAAGATGGGCATTAAAGATAATAGTTAATGCTTCCTTAGGTACCTACTGTAATACGGTTGACAATAAAATAATATTATCGTCCCTCACTCAGTTGCTTAAACAATTTTAAAATACCTATTTTAATTTTTCCAGAGACGACAGTCGTGGTGCAGGCGCACAAGTGTGAAATTGTAAATCTGACCATCGGAAGTTCGATTCCCAGTCGTTGAAATTAATTATGATTTAAAAATGTTGTCATTTCTTCGTTCTGATATAAAGACAAGCGTTGAGGGAGCCTCTAATTTTCGTCTGAAAGTGTGCCTTAACATTAGGGTCCCTCTGCCTGCCCTGCAATACCCGAGATACAATGTGATGCTGAAAAAATTATAACTTATCAGTATTATTGTTGAAAAGTATAATTTTTTAAGTTAAATGGAGAACAATTCAATGAGTTACTGCCTTTTTAATCCTCAAGTGAAGGAAAAAGATTATAACAAAGATAATCTGTTAAGCCTCAAAGGAGCTAATTAATGAAACTTAACAAAGTCAACTTTATTAAATAATACAAGCAAAAACACAGAAGTAATCAGAAAATCGTGAGAAAAGTATGGAGGAAGTCTAAGAATGTCACATCCGCCTATCTATAAATTGTCTTCACATATTTTTCCTATAAGGCATTGGTAATAATTGTAATTTCATGGAAAGACAACGAATTGTTTTCTTTTATTATTAAACCCAAGAAAACTAGTTCTGTAGTATTTATCATATTGACGCAAATATTAATCTTACATCGTAATTCGTAATATAATTTAATTATGTAAAATTAGGAAAAGAAAATCGATTCCCGCTCTAGGAAATTAAATATTTTATTTTCATCGCTCTGGTGTCAAGGACAAGCGCGGTGTTGAGTTCCGCTACTCAACACGCAATGCCTCCAGCAAGGGCAAGTGGGGAGCGGAGTGTTATAACACTAGGCTCCCTCTGCCTCTATGCTGCTTGCGGGATACAGAGGGAAGCTAAAAGAAATAGAAATATAGCAATCAGTAATTTATTACATCTATTAGTGCCATTTACACACGACTGAATTCAATTACATAGAAGCATCGTCATTGAGGGAAAACTGGAAGCTGACTGGCCCTTGTTGATATAATAATAAACGAGAAATGTCTATTCATATAAGAACGATTGCTTGTACTATTTATATAAAGGGGTACCTTTAGCATTGAATATGTCGTAATTTTACTATTTTTCTCATTCCAAGACAAAGCGTGTTGAGTGGGGGTAGTCAACGCCGCGTTTTGTCGCTAGGAGTCGAAACTACAAACGTCGCCTTTATAAGCTGAAATATAATTTATAATAGAAGTATAAAAAAGATATTATATATCTTTTAAAAAATGAAAAATTGCATTTTTTTGTCAAAAATAAAATAATATCGTTGTCGCAAACTTTCAAAACTGCATGTAAAAATAATTAATGGCATCTTTTTTAATTTCATACCTTTAAAGACTCGCTAAAACATTGTGAGGCTTAGGGTTCCGCTACCTTGGTACCTATAGAGTATTTTGCACAAATTTTGTGAATATGATGTCAAGAAAATTTTAATAAGTATGATTCTGTCAAAAACAATGAATCTTTTAAATATAATTAACAAACACTTTTTAGCTTTTATGTTACTTTAACCTTTTTTTCTATATTCTAACTAAAAACATCTTATTTCATATAACTTTGAATCGGATTATTTGAAATGGCTTCTTGGTAATTTTATGTTCAATTTTATTAGTAGATATCCTCTACGATGCGATCGGGGAATCTCCGACTAAGAGCAGCCCATGCATTTGTAATTTGGTCGTAGCATCGTGAGCTTGGGTGTTAAGTGGGGGATAACATACGTATGTAGGAATACCTTCAGATTATAGGTCTCATGTTTGGTACCCATCATTTGCCTATACAATGGATTTTGTACTTGTAAGTCATAAAAATTATAAATACTTTAAAACAATGAAGCGTTTAGGAGAAAAATCTCTTTATAGTGTAATGCTTTTATATAAATAGTTTTTATATTTACGATAATTTGTTATAGAAAAATGTAAATCAACCTCTTTGTTTAATAAAAAGATATATTTGAAAATTTATACATAGAACTAGCGCGAGTTGTCAATTTAAAAAAGACGCTTGATGTGTTGAAAATTCTGATGCGCACTATTAGATTTGGAGTTGAAGAGCAAAGTGGTCCTCTAGAATAAAATATTGTATTATAATTTAAGATATACATTGTACAAGCCAAATGGCATCTAGTCCTGGAAGAAGTATAAGTTCTGTAAAAGTCCTGAGATATAAATTGTACAAGCCTAATGGTATTTAGCCCTGGAAGAAATATAAGTTCTGTAAAAGCCTCGAGGTGTTTGATTTCTTTACAGTAGTAACTACCGACAAATATAAGATCATATTCCACACAATAAGTAAATTATTCAAATAAATATGAGTAAACTCTGATGCGATAGTAGTGTTGTAGCTTAGTCTCTACGAAGTAAGAATGCGAATTGTGGAATTATGTATATTTAAAAAATACATGTACCTTGGAGTACTACTTGCTACGTCTATGCACTCTGGCCACTCAACATACAATCTCACTAAAATAAGAAGGACTTCTTAAGGGAAATTCAGTGTATATTTAATACTTCCCCACTTTCTGTCGAATTCTGAAAGCATTGCGTGTGGAGTGGCGGAATTTAACACTGCACTTTGTCATTTTATCAAAGTGAACCAATAAAAATATTCAATATTTTATTTTCCTCGAGTGAGAATCGAACCCACAACTTTCTACGTTTCCAGTCGTAAGCTTGTGTCTCTATATAAAGGCCGTATTTATACATATTATGTTAAATAATTTATAATAACCCATATTATATCAATAAATAAATTTATATTTCAAACAATGATTTAAGAACAATATTACGAACGTTATTTCAAGCATGATATTTATACTATTGTTTATTATTCTTGTCTTTACATTACCGTACGCGTATTTACTCGTAATTAACTCTTAATTAGCGTTAAATCGCTAATTAGTCTAATTATAATATTATATTATTAGCAAGTAAAGTATTATAGGAAAAAGTACAATTGGAAGTTAATTTATTAAATTGTAGAGTTAGGTGGAATTTATTTTTCGGATGAATAAACATTTTAGAAAGTTCTTTTTTAAAGGTATTCTATATTTTTAACTAAAATATCGCCACGTATTGTTTTTATTATAAATTGTAGTTTACGAAAAAAATATTAGGGCATAATATTCAGAAACGATACATATATATTTTAATACACATCTTTTTTACCTATTAATTAACACAATTTATACTTACGACCTATCTTTAAATCTTTTATTTTTATTTATTTATCTTGATTACATATGATTTTAAATTTATTTCTCATCTATATATATCCTAAATTTATACAGTCATTTCACTTACATGTCTTTTTTAAATATATGTTTATAAGTATTTACTGATATTAGATACGCCACTTAACCCTTAATCGACCCGATTCATACACCCTACCAAGATAATTCTTAAATCCATACATTATTACCATATTTAACTACTTATTATAATTATTTTAATATGCTAATTAATGAATATCCGCAAAACACAGCGTTAGCGGTAATATGTTTGCCATATGCTAGCTTATACGAGTTACCAGGGGTAAGCGTTTGTGAATGTAAGTTCGCTAAGATTTATTCATGCTTCTAATCCTGGTGTAAATTAGTAATGTAGGTTCACATTTTAGGGTTATGGCATCATAAAAACAGTTGCCGGTACCCAAATTTCGATTGTTTCTTTTTTAGCTGCAGGTTCCCTGCATATAGAAGGATAGGTGCCTAGTGTTAAAACACTCCGTTCCGTGTGTACCTCATAAAGTATGAAAGACATATATTTTTTTTCTTGTTCTTTTCTTTGTTCTCATTTTATATGCCAATTTTTCTTATTATTATTTGAAAAAGACTTCTATTGTATATGAATACATAAACATCATTTGGACACCCCTACGCAAGTGCTGATTAATTTTGCAAAACCAATCATCCAACGCCATTGTGCTCTACTGGGGTCTTGCGGACATACGTTTGGTTATTTTTACTGATGTATTTTTAATCTTAGGAGATATGTCCATACTAGAAATAAATTAATATTTTCCAATGGTATGTAAGGTCTGATTATAAACGCGATGGTTGTGGGCTCAAAGAATGAATTATTTTCATTTTCCTGCTGTGCTAAAACTTATCGCAGCGTTGAGATCTGCCACTAAGTAGACACTGTCCTGAATTCGTATGGAAACGGAAGAGTATTCTGGGCTGGTTAAGCTGATTAATAAGTAAATGTTGATATTACTTTTTTACCTACTTTTTTGTGTTAGTCATAATAAACGTTAACGATTGAAATTTAAATTATATTACAAGTATATGAATACTTATCAGTTACGAAACAAAAAAATATAAAATTTCTTGTGCTATATTCGACCTGGTTGGTATTCTTTAAAATATTTCCATTTCTTCAGAGAAAATTCCTCTTAAACTAAATTCCATCCTCCTTATATGGCTTTGAGTACCCGAATAAGCATCAAGTCAACAAATCGCAAAGAGAATTTACATTTGCCATGTGTTCCTCCAACGGCAATAACGTTCAGACAGTTCCTTTTAAATGTAATATATGTTTTGTACATGTATATAAGAATAAATTTTTACAATATATATTTTTATTATCCAAGATATATAAATTTAATATTTTTAAATGCATACAAAATAATTTATAAATATAAATACATACTGTTTCGATGGTGGGGCAAGAGTCCAGGCCATCAGTAGCTAGGGCTCCACAGAGATGATGATTACTTGAGATCTCAAGTAATTGCATTCTATATCATCAACTTTTATATTATTGTCATATAGTTGTGCTTGGTTATATTAACAATAAAAATAATTTAAATAATATACAGATTCAAATACTTAGTAGATGTTACTTACGAAAATTACAATGGGATATATGTAATTCACAGTGTTCCTCTTCTAAGTAAAGCCAACGGATTTGAGGATTAACAGGATTTCCTTTCTTGTGATTGTGATGGGACTTAGAGCTGCTGTACCTATGCACTCTTGAAATGTTTACGGAATGATTTTAATACAATAGTGTTATACAAATGTATTTTATTCAAAATAGGTGTAGTAGAAAAAGATTGTAAACTCTATATGTGTGGTAGTAGGTTCGATTGCCACGTGGGGAAATGAATTATTTTCATTTCACCGACATATTTCATAAGACAAACTGCTTGGGTTCCTCTCTCATTTCACACCCAATGTTTCAAACTTGGGGGAAAGCGGAGGAGGGAGAGTACATACGTCCAGGCTATCTCTATATACTATGTATTATCCTATAAACTATCATATCTAATAAAGCCCGCAACTAAAATAAGATATATATGTAGTTTTTAAAATATAAATTTACTTTTAAAATAACATAGTAATCGTACTTAAAATCGTAGGACGATGATACCAAGCATTTCTTCAAAAGCAATCAAATGGTTTGGCTTCGTTGAATGGAACGACTTTTGTGGACTTATGTACCAGTGAATACGGAATCGTAGATTGCTTCTGTGTTTCTGTGGTTTGTAATGTTAGTTCTTGAAATAAAAAAATATTTTTAATATACAGTAGTATATCTATATAAAAATGATTTTAATATATATTATGTTTTGATTAACTTAATATGAAAATAATTTGATGTAATAATAAAATTTTTAAAGTCATCTGTCACCAAGATCTCAATATAATTTAATCAATTAAAATTACCACTGTGCGGTGTGCATCTCCAAAGCACCACCAAGCTGTAAAACTTTTTATAGTTGTTTCATATATTTTGATACTTTATTTCTCCCATTCATTCTCTCTCTGCAATCTTAACTGCTTTTTTTATATTCGCTACATAAATTCTAACGACCTTCCATTCAATACGACATTAGGGAAATGTAAGTTATCAAGATTTGTTCAGAAATATTAAGCTAAGAAGATTATATTCTTTACATTTATTTCATAGTAAAGTACTTTTATGGTGAAAAATTACTTAGCAACAAAGAGTCTTATTTAAAACAAGACGAAAAAAATTTGGAAGACACAACGCAATAAAGATTAAAAATAGTAGTTCGCGTCGAACAAAGAAAAGCTACGGTTTTGATGAGAAATTTTTTTGCAGCAATGTTGTTATGTATTATTCAAATTATTCCATTTAATATGATTCATTTTGAAGTTGACGATGTAGTTTACATTTTCAATAATTATTTTTCATGAGAAGTTTGATAAGATAAATAATGGTAACGAGTACCGTCATACACAACGCTGTCTTTAAATATAGAGAATGTGGAAAAGTGGAGAAGGAATAAAGAAAATTAGATCCTGACTAGCTACTAATTATTTAATGTTAGAGTTGAAGTGAATGTAATAAAAAACATCAACGAGAATCGTCCAACAATATAATATTGATTATTGATATTATGTGTTTATTTCAATATTTCGAAAATGAACAAATCTTAAATAGTTCTCAACACATTTACAAACTTTATGTGAAATTGTCTGCTCTATTAATGAATACTCGTTATGAAAAATAAAATATTATATTACTTGAAGCTTTCCCAGATTAAATATCAGTTATATTATAGTTTCAAATTAAAATATATATATTTTTTTAACAAACCAAATAATAAGATTTATTTTCTATTTTTGCTATGTATTTAAAAACAATGTGATATACCTAAAGAAAGTACACATATAAGCTCATAATTAGATTTTACTCTTGTTATCTTAAAGGCATACCAGCTTTTAGGCATTTCCAATAAAAAGTAAAAGTAAAACCGGAACGCTATGAAGCCTTTCTAGTGAATACCGCGTGGAATCTATCCTTTGGCTCTTAAAAGATTTATTAGAGCTCGAAAAATGTTTTCCCTGTTATCTCCTTTGATAAAGTCTAAAGGAAAATTGAATTGATAGACGAATGTTAGTGATATGCACACAGTGTGGCGGAGAAGTTGCATATTTTTATTATTATTTCTCTTTTTTTTCATTATCTTTCAAAAAATGGACTAAATAATTGTTAATTACAATTTTTCTCGATGATAGAATTGGTTTCGACATCATGTCGTCATTTTTCATTTTTTGAATGAAAGTAGAAGACTAGTAAAAAGTATAAAAATATTATAAATATTCAAATTCATAGGAGTATTTTTAAAAATTCTAAAATTAAAAATGATTAACTAAGCTTTTTTCTAACGGGAGTCTTTTCTTTTTATTTATTACGATGTTGGGATTTATATTTTTACACTAATTAAGAATATTTCAAGCGTTATGTAGTAGGCACGTGACTAGCTTTCATGAAGACTTCGTATAAACGAGATAAGTTAATTTTATTAATGTAATTTTTTTTTCTTCTTTTTTTTAGGTTTACCGCTGTATCTCAGTGGGCAGAGGGGACCTGGAAATCTAGTGTTCGTTCAATTTTAGACACTTCTAGTTTCTCACCTTCCGCCATATTCTCGAGGCTAATATTTTACGTCATAGTTTTACGTCAGATATGAACACAAAAGTAGGTATATCACGAGGCCAATCGTCTCGATTGACTGTGACTATAAATTCGGGGAAATGAAATATTTGATATAGAAATTGTATTCTTCACTCAACATGCAATGCCTCCAGAATTTAGCGGAATGTGGAGAACGGAGTGTTTTAGCACTGAGCTCCCTGTACCTATTCTGCATGCGAGATACAGCGTGAAGCTGACAAAAAAGAAACTACATAACGTTGCAAGCCTCGTCACTAGGCTCGCTTTTTTTTAAAACAAGTCTACACTGAACTTGCAAAGGGTTAAGGGATTTCACGAAATCACAAAGGGTTCTTCTCATTACAGCGAAAGTGTGTTCCCTAACAGCACGCTCTTGAAGATTTCTATTCAAAAGCTGGATTTCTTTAAGCAAGCTTGTGATTTTAGCGCTTTTTTATAACCTTATTTCAATTTAGTAGTGGCTATTTCTTCTCAAGAAGTGTATTTTTTTTTGATATTTTTATCCAATATGTATGTATAGGTGTAGTTGAAGGCAAAACAAATTTATAAAATCTCAACGTATTCATTTAAGTAAGTTATGTAAGTCATTTTTTTAGATACACGCTGTATCCCGCGCACGACAGGACAGGTACAGGGATGTCTAAAGGCATTGCGTGTTAAGCGACGTTACATACATTAATAATATAAATGTTCAAAATATTAAATTCTAGACAAGCAAAAAATCTATTTAAATTGTTAAATACGTTTTACGTCAATCAAAATTCCAAACAGGTCATTGATACAGAATATTAATTTTTAGTTTTATTAGAATTACATTTTTAATGTATAAAATTTATCAAAATTATTTCGACACTTAATTAGAAACTACACGACAAAAACTTAATTAGAAATACTACTTTAAAGTGTTCTTACGGGATATTAAAATTTAAATAAAAATTTTAATATCTATATTTACGATATTTTTATTTGTAAGTCAAGTCATAGACGTTAGAGATTTGAACTCTTATCTCTTATCGTAAATCAGCATCACCGATTTAAAAAGTGGCAATGAAAAAATATTTGAGGTTTTAATCTGTCTTTTTATAGCATATCGATTAATGAGACACTTTAAACCACCACTAAAATTATTATTTTTTTATTACAAAACTTAATAAATTTCACACAAGCTGGGTTACGCACGGGTATGTGGGTTCGATTCGCAGCCGAGGAAATGAAATAGTAAATATATTCATTTCTTCGCTCTGGTGTGAGGTAAACTCAACACGCACTTCTCATTACAGCGAAAGTGTTAGCTCTAAAATTTAGCGGAAAAGGGGAAGCTTAGTGTCTCAACACAAAGTTTCCTATCTATCCTACTATGTGCGTGATACAGAGTGAAGCTGAAAAAAAGAAAAAAATGACTACCAGTATTTGTTTTATATTGTTGTCTCGCTATTCGTTAAATATTCAATAATTTACTTTAAAACGCGTCATACGGGCCAGTAAAGCTTTACTTCGGTAGTTCGCGTGCTCTCAACCGTGACCAAACCTTCCGGCCCTTTGGGCAATTTGGCAAACTTACTTTGTGAACGGGTCATTGTTTTTACTAAGTTATTACTTGTAAAAACAATAAACTTTCATCTACATAGTACACTATATACCTAGATAGGAAGGGCCTGACTGCGTACGCGGTATTTGTGGGTTCGATTATTGGATTTAAGTCACTACGCAAAATAATTGGGAGTTTTAAAAAACTGGCTGTCTCTTTTTTCCAGCTTCACGCAATAAATATCCTGCATGTCATAGGATAGGCAGAGGGAGCCTGGTGTTAAAATACTCTGCTTTACACTTTCCACCGAATTCTGGAGGCATTGTTTGTTGAGGAGCATTCAACGCCGCGATTTGTCTTGACGCCAGAGCAAAGAAATGAAAATGTTAAATATTTAACTTTTCGTGTTTACAGTTACGCAAAGGCACAAGAGTGCCTTTGCGCCACGACTAGCCTATGAAATTTAATTAAGTTAAAGTTGTAATTTGAACAAAAAGCAATTATTTAGCGTCCTCAAATAAATGACAATATACGAGTAACTCCTTAAGCTTACTTAATGCTAATCAAATATTAATGAAATCCTGCTTTAACCTACTAACGCGACAGTCACTCGAGGAAATTAAATATTTAATATTTTCTTGCTGAGTTCCCTCGTACTCATACGTTACTTAATACACAATGCCTCATAAATTAGATGGAAAGTTGGGAGCGGAAGTGAGTTAATGGGAACAGAGTGTCATAAAGCTAGGTTACTAGGTTCTCTCTGGCTATCCTACGGGATATATACCAAGTGAGATTAGAACCTTTAAGCACCATCAGATTGTCCAACTTTTTATAACTTAGTTCTAAAATATTTAATTCGATTTTATATATCAAGATTTGTCTTATAATAAATTTCTTGTGGAAACCTTAGCATCGTAGTGTACTGTATAGAATAGATTAAGAGTAAATGTCAGACCACCGTGTAAGAATTCCTTGCATCAAACGTTCCTTTGATTCGCCGGCGCGGCGGCGGTCGGTTACGACGCCCGGCTGCATTTGATATAAACTTAATGATAAACTCAAGTCTTTTATAGAATTTTTGTAAGCTGATCATATCTTGCCCTTTGAATACCCAAGCACTTTATTAAGTTTTTTTAGGTTCCCGGTTCACAGAAGGAACCTAGTGTTAAGACACTCCGTTTTCCGTTTTCCTCTGAATTGACAACGATTCGATACCAGAGCGAGGAAATGAGAATATTAAATATTTAGTTTCCTCGAGTGGGGATTGAACCCACCACCTGTCCTAATAACAGTCACACTTCAGTCAGTTTTCTTCTGAAGTATTACGTTACGTATTTCTTTTTACTCTATTATTTTTAAGTTGTAATGGTTTAAGGAGACAAAAATTTGGGGCACGTTAAGCTGATTATAAGAATTGGGTCCTTTTTAGCTTTATTGGTATCATTTAAAATATATTATGGTACTTTTTTATTGGTGAATTTAGTAGTAATAAATATAAATGGTTGTTAAATATAATTTTATTATAGTTATTAACGTTGTTTATGTAACTACGTTATTTTTAAAGTACAAAATATTATGTTTTGATACTAATATGCAAAATAGAAAATGTTATAAAAAAAGTAAGTTACTTATAAATTGACTTATTTAAATAGATGGTGAGACTTTTAATATAGGTAAAGAGGGTTCTCTTTACGCCTAGTTCTTAATAAATTGTGACATATATTTTATTATACGATTACTAGCTGGCATTATTTATTTAATAGGATTAAATAGGATTAATTAGGATAAGAAACTTAAATAAAATGTTGGCACAATCTGCACACGACACTTCTAGAATAGAGTAACAATAAGCTGTTTAAGCCAAATTGATTGTGTTAGTGTGGACCAGTAAAGGGGACAACGGGCGCGTCGCCAAACTCAAAATTAAGGCCAGTTTTACAAATCATTCTGTCAATCGTCTAACGATTAGTTGTCAGCTTAATCAATTGTTAATATAAATCAGCTTCACGCTGTATCCCGCATATTGCGGGTTAGGCAGAGGGAACCTAGTGTTAAGTTACTTTGCTTCCCATTTTCGCGCCGAATTCTGGAGGCATTGAGTTTTGATTGGCTTTAAGATAATATTTTTTTTATTTTGCTTGAGTGGGAATCGAACCCATAACCAGACGTGTTTACAGTCACATTTTGTGTCTCGAATCATAAAATCAAAATCAATTGATTACAAATAAAATTAAATTTGTAAAGTAATTGATGTTACATTCAATATATTTAACAGACGACAAATGCTCACAATACAACATCTGTCCATTGTGAAATTGCTTGGAACTTTTAAACTGTTTTCCTTTGCTTAATTTACTTTTACTTATGTACCTTATATAAATTGGTGTCGTAAAGTGCATGGGCAACTGAATTTTGTTTTCTTATATCTTTTTTTTAAGAATTTTTTTATATTTTTTTATATTTCTCGCTACAAAACGTAAATTCATTTAAGCTAGCTTAGCGTTAATAATAACCACAATTACTCCTTAAAGAAAGTTTTTTCCTTTTAAAGAATAGAAAAACATAGATATATACATCTATCTTATATTATTACTATTTCTCTATATACTATGGTTAACGAGCTTCTTTTCGCACGGTCGTTAAAAATTTGCTGACTATAAGTTAGTTACCAACGGAAGCCGTAGCAGTGGGCGGCTTCGAAACCGGAACACGTCCTTGAGGGGCTTCCGATTAATTACCCGCTTTTTACCGACTTCGAAGAAGCGAGGAGTTACTAACTTCGAAATATGTGCATACATGCGTGGAATATGAAATTAGGATATGTTGAAATTGCTACGTATGTTAGAGACATTCTTATAAATATCATATTTATCTAATATTAATAATAATTGAGACTTCCGCTGTTAGATTATTAAAAAATCTATGATTTCGCTGTATCCCGCAATAACAGGATAGGCAGAGAGAACCTGGGAATCTAATGTTAAGACACTCCGCCTAATTCTGAAAGTATTGTATATTGAGTCGGAACTGAACGCCGCGTTTTGCCTCGAAACCAGAGCGAAAAAATTTAAATAATTAATTTGAGTTAAATATATTTAGATATATTTCATTTAAACAAATTTTGTCCAATATAATACTGTAACTTAAAAAGATTGATGATATTTTCACAACGGGCTTACCCTAATCGGCATAAATATAATCAAAATTTAATATTATTATTCTGCGTACAACAATACCGACCCGCATACTCTGGCCTGGCAGGGTCTGCCTCTATACCATATTATGAGCTGGTAATCTTATACTGACAATGGCGAGTTGTGTAACATTTTTTATGTTCTTTCACTATGAAGGGCAAACATCAAGGGGGGAAATAGGATTACAATTTATTTATATTGACAAATTTATATTAATTTATTGATTTCATTGTTGTGATGTAATGTAATTTTTACTTCTAAATGGTGGTTATAATTTTGTATGGATTAATTTTGTATTTTGACATACATATAAATATGTTTAACTCGGTGGAATCGATTCTGATTCAATTTTAAATTATCGATTAATAAAGAAATTAGTTTGTCACTTTGATTGATTGTTGTTATAGAATTAACTTAAATAAATTTATAAATGAAAACAAGATGGAGTCACAAACTATTTTCATAATGAAATAGCAAAATATTATGTATATTTTATTAGCACCACGCTGTATCCCGCACACACACACTACCATGCTGGTAGGTAGAGGGAACCTAGTGCTAAGAAACTCTGTTCCCCATTTCCCATCAGGAATCTGGAGACGTATTGACTGACAGAACTTAACGCCGCGCTTATGCTTGGACACCAAAGTTTATTGACACCAAAATATTTCATTTTCTCAATTGACATTTTTAAATTATATAACATGCAAATAAAATAAATATAAAAATTTTAAATGTAAAATAGTCATATATCAACAAAAAACATTGAATAATTTATTTGTTTGTTTTGGGCAGTTATTTACGTGTGAATTTTATCGGATTATAATTATGCATATTTGTCACAAGTTATCAGCGTCATAGCATGTTCCATAGCGATAACACTGGTGCATAATGTTTGCAGTTAAATTTTAATGAACCATTCTTTAATTTGGAAATTTGTTGACAAAGCAGATTGTATTGCAATTTAATTTTACTATATTTACTTTAATTTATTGATTAATTTAATACTTTTAATATTACAAAATATTTATAATTGTTTCTGCTATAATAATACAATTTGATACGCATGCCCCTTCTTTTAGAAAATAATGATATTGCAGTAATAAATCACTGCTTTCCGGTTTTTTTGGTGGTGTATGGTGTTCGGTTGACGGCATATTATTTTATTGAACTACGATTATAGTAAAGATATTTAATATAATAGAAGTAAAGATGTTTCTATTTTTATTTTGATTAAAATGGTAATATGTATTTTGAATGTTCTAGTGGTAAGACTATAGTGTTATAGCACTGGTAGGAGTTCAAGCATATAACTTAAAGATCGTTTCTCAGAATAAGGGTGGAACCTCGACAATAATAACCCTAATTAACATAAATTATAACTAATTTATACAATAATAATTTTCGCAATTATTAGATAAGCAAAGACGTTCAGAATCACTCGTAAGCCGACATAAACTGTAGATCGTACAAACAACATCTCAAACTTTAAAACTAACAGAGGGTGAGTAGAGTCCATTTACAATGCAAATGCCCTAATCGGTGGAGCTATTTGCGTCAATGACGTCCTGCTCAGCTATCATAGCACAATTTAGTAATTAGATTATAATTCAGATTAATTATTAATTAGATTTAGTTCCATCCTCTTAGTAATAAGTACAAAGGTTTATGAAATTAGATTGAAATATTGCATGACTGGCATATATGTATTGGATATTGCATTGGCCTTGGCATATTAAACGATGCCTTAGAAATTATATCATACTATTTTTTTTTAATGATATTAAACTAATTGATTTCTATTTTTATTAGGTTACTAGTACCTAACAATGAAACTTGAACTAAAATTAATAGATTGAATATTAGTACTAAGTACTAAAGCAAAGGAGAATTGACTATATTTTCTTTCTTTCGTTTTTTGATTGATGTTACATTATAACAATAAACATGCACTGCCTCGAAAATTGGGCATAAAGTGGAAAAAAGAGTGTCTTAACACTATGTGGGATGCAACGTCAACATATAAAAATATAATATATCTTATCTCCGTATGTAGATAAGTATCATTATATTATAGTATTTTATTTATCATTATTGTCATTATATACGACAATATCCTCTTAAATAAACAAAAATATATCGGAAATAAGAAACGTATTGTCATATAATCCCTCTCTTTGTGACAATAGTTGTTTCAGCATTTCATTATTAGCCAGTGTAGCCTGAACCATCGGTAATATCATATTAATCGCTCGCATGTTAAGATAAAATATTTTCTTTATTAAAATACCATTGAAATAATGTCAATAAAGCTTATTCTTGCAAAAACTTTTGAAAGCTGTGCTCTTAACTTTTCAACGAAATAAGAATCTTATATAGATCGAATGTTCTCCCGCAGTGGTATATTTTCGTTACCAAAAGAAAATGGAGAAGGGAGTGATGAGACAACTTTACCATTATTTCTTTAAAGGAAGCAATCATTAAAAATGTTAAATTACCCAGAAATGAGTTTTAAGTAAAAAGTTTTTATATTAAAATTTCATTTTTAACACGAAGTTTTTATTGTGACAGGAATAATGGATTAGATGTCTTATAAAAATAACTAATAATGAAGTTTTGATGGCTTAAATTAAAAGTAAGATAATAATTTATGTACAGGCAATACTGCCAAATTGTAAAATCATGATTTCGAAAGGGAGTTTGCTTGTTGGAAGTAAAGGGAATAAATGATGTAAAAAGCATAAAAAATGTTATAACCAAGTTTTAGCTTTGCCTTATTTCAATATGTAGCATGAACAAAATATTCATGAGTCACACATATCGTACACGTAGAGTTATATTATAAAAAGAGAATATGATAAACGTGTTAAAACAATAAAAAAAAATACTTCACGCTGTATCCCGCATGTTTAAGACACTGCGTTCCCCATTTTCGAATTTTTTGAGGCATTAAACATAAAAAGATATCTATATCTTATAAAAAATATTTTGATACCAGCCTCGTAAATCAAAATTTTTATTAATATTTCAATATTCAATAGGAAATTGCTACCTACCCTATAGGGTAATAGTACCCTACTCTACGAATATATACGTATATCTAAAATTACAAATTTCTATTACAGTAAATGTACTCACGCTTCATCTAATATCGTTGACATGGGTAAGGGGTCATAAATTAACAACGATGACGCGTCCAATGGGCCGCAAACGAATTTTAAATTCAGGAAGAAACCAGGATAGCCACATTCATAGCGGATGTTGAGGGGATTATAGGGAAAAGATATTGCTAAGGATATTATATAATACTATTCTGGTATTATATCTTTAGTAGGTATGTACTAAATCCTAATATACTTAATATTATATTTATAGTTGTTTATGTTTTTGAATTATATATGTATGATATGGTTATTGAATGTAGTGCACCTTTCGATGGTTACAAATTCGAATCTTTTTAAAAGGTTGTTAACTAAAATGTTTCAAATTTTCTAGTTTCATTAAAGATAGTAAAGTCGTTTAACATTGCAGATTTGTAGGAAGTTCTCACTATTTTACTAATATTATTTAAATAAAAACTGAAAAATTGAATTATTAAATTTGTTTCAAATTAAATAAATTATACGTATATCTATTGATATAGGTCCATTCGCCCTAATTCATCCCTTGATTGCTGCGGTTAATACATTAAGTTCTATATATAGATATAACAGACCGTAAAGAGGGTGATTTGTCAGTAGAGTTTGCCCGTCTATCTTATATGGGAGAGCTATTGTTGTTCAATTTAATATTTATTAATAGTATTTATATATTTATCACAAAATAAGATTTATTTTTTCAATTTTATAGAGTCTCCCCATTGCTAAATTTAAGGAATGTGAAAAATATTACAAAAACCTTTTTTTTTCAATAAATTATCGAAATCGTATAACACTTCATCTTTTACGAGGCCGTCGTGGCACAGTGCGTAAATTTCAAACTCGACGGTTCCTACTCCGAGGAATGAATGTAAAAAGACATAACGCGGCGTTAATTTCCTCCACTCACCATGGTATGTCTCAAAAATTGAGCTCAAGCTGGGGATAGGTCTTAAAATATTGTTCTCTTTCCTACGATTATAGCGTGAACCTAAAAAAAAAACGTTAACATCAAGCGTACATTGGCATTTCTAAAGAGTACTTCCAGGCGCCGCAGCCGTACAAGGGCGGTACCAGGAATCGCGATAAACCAGCGGATGTGAGACAATAGTAGCGCCAGTCACGTTCGGACCAGTACTCCATCCAATTAATATACTTCACATACGTACTCAGCTGTACGCTTCACGTAATAAGATTTTACGCGTCAACTTTATTTGTAATGTCACTTTAGTTAAATAGTGTTTTATTAGTGGTTGTCGTTTTTGTCTTTTTTTTAAGCTAGCAACCCGTTTGTGGCTTTGCCGGTTGAAAGGGTTGTATTTTTTTATTTATGAACCGATTTAAAATAACCCTAAAATGGCCCGATGAGAACATATGGTGTAGTTGATCAGAGTGCTTGGACGGTTTCCAAGAAGTGCAGGTTCAATTTCTGTTTTCTAAAAAGCAACGTTACATATTGCATTAAACAGAAAATGGGAAACAGTAATATTCGATTAACTTTTGCCTAATTACTCCGCAATAGCCCAGGAAATAGAGGGGAAAAAATATGTTACCGATTGCGAAATGCAAACAGAATATGAAATTTAATCCGCTTAAAATTTTCGTAAAAACGTGTTGCTAACAGGTTGTAGGCACAATTGGCAGCTGGCATTATTAGTGTAGAAGTCAGTGAAAATATAGTGAGCCCAAGGGAACACTTTTCACTTTGTGTGTTTCAACAATAGTCATACCGTACAATTATCTATTTAAAAGAATAGAATACATAAAATTTTTATTTTCATTTCTTCGCTCTGGTTACGAGGCCAAGCGCGGCGTTGAGTTCCGTCACTCAACACGCAATGTCTCCAGAATTTGACGGAAAGTTAGGTACTAAATGCCTTAGCACTAGGTTCCCTCTGCCTACAGTGCTGTGTGCGGGATACAGCGTGAAGCGGAAAAAAAGAATAGAACAACCGTTTATTTTGGTGAAATACTACTATTTTTATTTTTTGTCCCTAAAAGTTTCCAACAATTTATTCCTTTAAAGGAAACCAGAAAGTGCTACAAGCAAGTAACAACTCAACAATTTCATAACCATTATAGCGAATTTCATAAGAAAAACCATATCTAAGGAAAATTACTTCAAAAAGTAATAGACTTTATAAATAACGCTCTCGTCCGGGAGCAGCTAGCAATAAAGCTTAAGCTCTACGATGTACCGGGGAAATCAATTTGCATAATTTAATTAGAATAATAACTTGGATAATATAATAATTGTATTGTCATTTTTCTTCTTATTTCAATTTAGCTTAGCATACTAAAAATTATCTATTTTTCTTGGCGTATTATTATTTTATAGGGAGAAACACAAATAACATAAATATAATTATTTCTCATAACTATTCTAAGGTACGTGAACTTAATAATTATTATATAGGTAAGTATAAAATAATTTTCTGCCTATTCAGGCAGAAGGAACCTAGTGTTAAGATACTCCATTCTCCATTACTTCACTGAGGTAATTCTGGAGGTAATCCGTTTTAAGTGGTGGGACTCCACGACGCACTTTGCCTTGACACCAAAACAAAAAAAAATGCATAATCTAACTAAAAATATACAAATTATAAGTATATACTATTACAATCAATAAATAAGAACACAATAGAGCGCAACCTGCTCTCCACCATTTCTCTTACTATAAGTTCATGCATGAGTAGGCCTCGCACTGCATCTATATATACACATTCCCTCCCCTAAAGAAGGGGTAAGAGTGGTATAGGGGTAAGTATTTATTGTAAAGCTCGAAGTTCACGTTTGAAACTTCACAATTTTCACCCTTCTTTCAGAAAATGCAAAGTATATCGTGTGTTTGCGAGTGCAGTTAAGTTAAATATTTCTTTTGTCATCGAATATATGTAGAATATTCGTAGAATAATATTAGCTATATATTTCATGTAAAGAATATTTTCATTTTCGATATTTATACAAGGTCTGGGAAGATATTTTTTTACAGCTTCATGCTTTAACTAGGGGAACACCCCACGCACTGCTCAATTTTCAAGACATTACAGCTGTTGAGGAAGTGAAACTTAACGTCGCGCTTCGTCTACTAGCGCACAGAAATGAAAATAAATTACTTAAGTACAATCATTCCCCTAAATGGGAATTGAACTCACAATCCTTTAGTTTACATTTAGATGCACGGCCACGAACTGTAAAAAGCACATATCATACTAGTATTAAAAAAAATGAATGTGTTATTAGAAATGAACAATTTTTTTTCATTTGTTATGCTTAACCGATTATCGTGAAACTTTGTACACATATTTTAAGAGATATTAGAAAGGACATAAGATACTTTTTATAAAAATAATGATTATTTAAAAAAAATCTTTTGGCTATAATATAAAAATAAATTGAAGCGGGCAAAACCGCTCTTTAGTCTCTAATAAAATAAAAATATTAAAATGCTTACCTAAGCTAGCTTAGTTAAATGGTTTGTGGTTTTTCTAAGAAATATTTATGAAAACTGACCTAGATTACGTGAAAAAGTTAATTGAAAACTAGATTTCAATGCAAAACTTGTCATGCAAAAATTTAGTAAAGCAAATGTAGCTAACTGTTCAATAGCGTGAGTTACAACTATATTACCTTATTTGTAGTTATGGGTTTGAATATTAGAACCCAAATCGAAAATTAAGCCTTATTTATCTCTTTTCTAATATTTATCTAACTTACATTTTTTCTATAAATCGACATTTACTAACAAAAAAATGACAATGGAGAGTTTTATATTAAGTGTCTGAATGGGAACGGAGTGCCTTAACATTAAGTTCTCTGATTCCCTCTACCTACCTTAAAACGTGCGGGATACAGAGTAAAGCTTAAAAAAATACAATAATTAAAGTACCTTTTAATTTATAGCAAGACAATAGAGTTTCTCAACCTAGACCACAATTTTGCATAAGTATATAAACGAAATTGCATACTTAACTTATAGGCTACCTCGACACAATTAAGGAGAAAAAGCTATTTATTTCAGTTTAATTCTGTATAATTGAGTCTATCCAAGGTAAACCTAGTATCAATATATTCCGCTCTCCACTTTCTGCCAGATTTCGAGACATTGAGTAGACGTGTTGAGTAGCGAAACTCAATACCGTGTTTTTGTGCGGCACTAACATACTATGCTTTAAAAAAAGTCTTCGGGGAAAAGTGGGAACCTAATGTGGAATGGAGTGTTTTAACACTAGGTTCCCAGGTTCCTTGCTATGTGAGAGATACAGCGTAAATCTAAAAAAATATACCTACACAGAGGTACAGACCGTTTCAATCAAAAACTTTACTAAAAATTTTTAATTAGCTGAGAACACTTTATAAATTTATTAAACAAACTACTATAACGCCTCGAGGTTAAAAGCTCAAAATCTTCTACGCAACAGAAAACTTCCACAAAAGCGAATTTATCCTTTAATGCAAAGTCAATTTAACTTTAAAGCAGGTGTAACTACACGAACTAAAAGGGTCAGAAATGTAATTTGTATTATAAATACCTCGTACATTTATGAGAGGGGGAGACAAATATAATGGTTAAAATTTATTACTTAAGTATCACAATGCTTACGAAGTACTAATGGAGAGAGAAAGAGTTGAGGCCAGGGCCGTGATGCAAGCACACAAGGTTACCAGTAAACGAGACAGTTATGGCTTCGATTCCCACTCGAGGAAATGAAATATTCAATGTTTTCATATACGTTCTGGTGTCTGGGCGGCGTTGATTTCCGCCACTCAACACGCAAAGCCGAATCAGAATTCAGTGGAAAATGGGGAACGGAGAGTTCAATCGTACCATAATTACGTTAAAAATTCGTATCAAATTTAGCAATGTGGTAGTAGAGAAGAAGAAACCATTATTTTCCAAAAGTCTCATTAGAAGCTTATAGTAATACATTTTTTTATGAACATTAATAACTTATCCCTTTTCCGCTGAAATAGCAATTGGAAGAACATCTGAATAAATAATATATACGGAAGAAAACATATAAATTTTCATAAGCGGGCCGGATTTTGACATTCCGGTATAGATTAACCTTTTGAGAGGGAAGGTAATCGCAGGTAGCGTGCAAAGCTATTACTTAATGAATTTCTTAGAATACGAGTCCCCGTCATCCTATTATGTCTACACACATAATCTCCAGGCTGTAGATTTAAGTGAATTAAGGGAGGACCAATTTTTTCCCCTTGCTTTGTTGTGGTTTATTTTTTGTTTATTTTTTTTAGTTTCACATTATTTTCCGTCAATAACAGGGTAGGCAGAGGGAACCTGGGACCCTAGTGTTAAGTTATTACGTTCCCCATTCTGTTTTCTACTTTCCGTTGAATTCTGGAAGCACTGCCTGTTGAAAGGCAACACTCAATGCGCCACCTTTGACTCAATGCCAGATCGAAGTAAAAATATTAAATATTTTATTTCCTCGAGTGGAAATCGAATCTACAATCTGTCGTGTTTTCAGTCATACGCTTGTACAATGCAATGTAATTTATTATTATTATAAAATAAAAGTAATAGGAATTTTAGTGCAGTTCGTACATTTATAAGACTACTATATAATTTAACTATAATGTCTATATTAAAAATGTTAAAAGTTACAATAGCATTTAGAAAAATTTCAGTTTTTATACTATAAAAAGAAAGAAATTAAAAAAAAAACACCCATGTAAATTGTAATACAATTTTTTCGAATGCATTTGTATATGCATTATAAATATTCATCGCAGCGAGAAGTCTTTTGCTTTTTTATAATCGAAATTCAATGTAACTCAAAATAGTTTTATTCTTTATTTGCCTGTATTTTTTCATTCAAAAACCTTTTAACATGTAAACGGATGACGTGCGCTGATGTATTCACTGTTCACGTTGTTTTAATTCCTGCAAATTTCTCCTGAAAAAGTATAAAAAATATTTTTTTGTATTACATTATTATTACTACTATTATATTTACTATTTTTTTAGTTTTTGTAAAGATTTGGTTTGTTTTAGGTGGGGTTTTTTAACATAAGGTGCAATATGAAATACAGGTAAATAAATTCAATATTAAATATGTATATAAATATTGAAATTTAAATAAATTTAGTTTTTGTATATGCTTATAAATACGCTATAAGTAATTAATATTGATTTTTTTTACATTATATTATATTATAAGAAACAAATAATTTCATATCAATTTTTTAAAGAGAAACACATTTTCCCATGAGATAACTTAGAAACCTGGCAAGTATCAAATGTATCGAACTTGTTCATACATAAAACATACGTTTGACAACGAATTTATTTAAACTTCTATCGGCATACGAGATGTATTACAACTTACATATTGTATAATATATATATAAATTATATATGTATGTACGTACGTACGTGGCACTATAAACTTACGAAGATGGAATATAAAGTGTCAGGAAAGATACACCCGCATCTACGCATATTGAATTATTATTCGTCACCTCCAGGAACACAGGAAGCGACGACAGGATGTAATGACGTATAATATATTTGATTATTGGGTACTGAAGATGTCATTTTATATTTCTTTTTAATTATAGATACTGAAATCAATAAAATAAACTGGCTTTATGAGTGAATAGAATAAGAAACCATACAGTTAAAGTCAGATATCTTGGAAATTTCAACAAATTTAAACGACAAAACAATTTGTTTATTAAGAAATGGTAACATCAAATACGTATATAAAATTCCTAAAAGAAATGAAACCTTATCACAATGAAAAACAATGGTTAAAATCTATTCTTCAATTTTTGTTTTAAACAATCACCACCAGGAAAATGAACGAGAGTACATACATATACTAAAATCTCCATTATAATAAATTTCAATATAAAAAAGCCTTTAAAATGAGTCGTGTTCGAAGCTTTCATGAAATACTACATAATAAAATTGTAAGAGACAACCACAATTTCATCGTACAATTTATAACTCTGTTGAGGTCAGTCGTGAGGTGGATTCGATTCCCATACTAGGAAATGAAATATTTTGCATTTCTTCGTTCCGTATCAAGGCAAAGCGTGGCGTTGACTTCTACCACTCAACACGCAACTCCTCCAGAATTCGGCAAAAAATGGTCAACGGAGTGTCCTAACACTAACAGCCAGCTGTTTCCGGGATACAGCGAGACACTTAAAAAATAACTGTGCTACAAAACAATTTGCATTAAATTAATTATTTTATCAGTAGAACTAACCAATTCAATTTATATTCGGACAAGCGTGTTCACATTAAATTAAGTTAAGTGAAGCAATCTAGGCGTGTTATATTTATGCACTTCCCAGCTTAATGCCTGGTGACATTTTCAATTACAGGTTCAAGCATCGAACATTATAGTTAACAATTTAGTTAATAATTAAAATCAACTTTGCGTGTTTAGTGGCGGAACTCAACGCCAGGCTTTTGCCTTGGTGCTAGAGCGAAGAAATGAAAATGTTAATAATTATTATTTAATTACATTTTGTTTTTATATTGAGTAAGTTTGTGTGCAATTATTTAAATTATATTATATTTTAGATTCTGTCGGATTTTTAAAATTTTCTATATTAGAATTATTTTACGGTTTTAATTACATATCTAAGTATATTTTATTTCTTTTGCATCACGCTATATCCCGCACTTAGGAGATTAGGTAGGAGGAAATCAGTGTTAAGACACTCCTCCATTGCCTCGACACCAGAGTACATAGTATCGGTATATGTATATAGAAAATATAGAAGGGAAATGTTATTTACCATTTATATATTTAACTAGAGGACGCGCGCAGCTTCGCATGCGTATTTATGGGTGAATTCTAATAACCCATGAAACATGTATTCGATTAAATATTTTTAAGAGTCTAAATTTCAAATTTTATAAAAATCGGTGGCGATTTAAGAATTTTTCCATACAAACTTTCAACCCCTTATTTGCACCCTTAGGGGGTGAATTCTAGAAACCCATGAAACACATGTTCAATTAAATATTTTTAAGAGTCTAAATATCAAATTTTATAAAAATCGGTGGTGATTTAAGAATTTGTCCATACAAACTTTCAACCCCTTATTTGCACCCTTAGGGTGAGAATTCTAGAAAACGATGAAACACGTGTTCAATTAAATACTTTTAAAAATCTAAATTTCAAATTTTATAAAAATCGGTGCCGATTTAATTTTTTTTCCATACAAACTTGCAACCCCTATTTCACCCCTTTAGGGTTAAAATTTTTCAAAATCCCTTCTTAGTGGATGTCCAGAATATGAAAGTAAACATCTGTCCAAATTCCACGTTTCTACTATCAGCGGTTACGGCTGTGCGTGCGTCTTACCTCAGTCAGTGAGGACAAGTCCTTTTATATATATACTAGCGGACGCGCGCAGCTTCGCTTGCGTATTTCGGTGAAATGTAATAACCCATGAAACATGTGTTCGATGAAATATTTTAAAGAGTCTAAAGTGGCGATTTAAAGATTTTTCCATACAAACTTTCAACCCCTTATTTGCACCCTTAGAAGGTGAATTCTAGAAAACCATGAAACACATGTTCAATTAAATATTTTTAAGAGTCTAAATATCAAATTTTATAAAAATCGGTGGCGATTTAAGAATTTTTCTATACAAACTTTCAACCCCTTATTTGCACCCTTAGGGGGAGAATTCTAGGAAACGATGAAATACGTGTTCAATTAAATACTTTTAAAAATCTAAATTTCAAATTTTATAAAAATCGGTGCCCGTTTAAATTTCTTTCCATACAAACTTTGAGCCCCTATTTTACCCCTTTAGGATTAAAATTTTTCAAAATCCCTTCTTAGTGGATGTCCAGATTACGAAAGTAAACATCTGTCCAAATTTCACGTTTCCACCACCAGCGGTTACGGCTGTGCGTGCGTCTTACCTCAGTCAGTGAGGACAAGTCCTTTTATATATATAGATAGATAACATAAAAGAACCAAATATAATATTTTTAATAATATAATATTCGAAGTTGTGGTTGATAATTCTTGTCCATAAGCGACGAGGCCGCTTCGGTAACGTTATATCTCGCATAAATCTTATTCTTACAAAGGAAGCTCAAATAAGATTAAACTGGCCGTTAATTGACAAGGGCCCCTTGTCCGTCATAATTGCTTCTTGAAGGAAGTAAGTAACATGACACTATATTTTGTGGTCGACGATGACGCACTTTTTTCCCGTTGCTTTGATTTATTGACGTGTTCTACCACTTCCCTAAAGATTTTTGGGGTTTTATTTTAAAATATATTTAATTTAAATTAAAGTCTATATTTCCTACCCATTTTTCTTTTCGTCTGCTGTTAGAGGTCCATATATATATATATATTCTATACAAATGATACTAAAAACTACATTAGGTCATTTAAATGTAACGTTCTATCGGTAATAATATAATACTAAATAATTAATGAAGCGTGAAGGTGAAATATATATTCATACAGTCTCTCGTATGTGTAATATTACAATAGTTGTATCAATAGTAAATTGATATCTAAGCTAGATTAAGCAGTTAAGAGATTTACTTTAAAATAAAATATTATATTTTGGAAGAATTCTAATCCTACTAATATAATAAATGTGAAATTTTGTGAGGATGGCTGTTTGTTTCACTTTCAAGCAAAAAATACTGGACGGATTTGGATGAAACTTGCATATATGTGCAGATTTAATAATATAATAAGTGAGCGAAGCCGCGTTCAGGCAGCTAGTGATGATATAATTCTATAATAGTTAGGTGTCAGTTACATCTTTACATGTAAGGACGCGCGTGCTTCGCCATTTACTTTTATTTATAGGAATGACTCAAACAACAGTTTGAAGCAGATTTTCTTGATAAAATTTATATTAAGGATAAATATTTAAAAAATGTCATATTAAATGTAGCGAGTTTAGAATATAACAGTTCCTGTGTACCATGTATGTACAAACATGACTAATTCTTAATTTCCACACCAAACCTTAACACACCAAATGAGTTAAAGAATGAGTTATTTAAGAAATATTTGTAAATTATATATAACAATTTTGCCATAAAATAATAAAAAATGTTAATTTATGGTAGGTATATTTATTATAAATTATCATTGTAAGCCAAGAAATTTATCAAATTTGATTAAAAAAATCTTACACGAAAACCTAAAACAAACAATAAATGAAATATTACATACAATCTGTACAAACCCAAGCAGCATCAGCAGTGAAATTATAATATTACTACAATATAGACATTGCCCGAGCGGACGTAGCCATTTGAGACGTCTGTCCAATTAGCCAACCGACAGTGTATCAAACCGTAATCGATGTGTATTATTGGACCCAAGTTAAGATTGTTTTTGTTTCTTTGCAACAGCTATTCGAACAATCCTTATCCTCACCCCCCAGTACCCCCCATTCAGTATTCCTTTGATTAAATTCGCTGGATTGTTGAAGGTAGCTATTATCTTCTGTTATTTTGTTATTACGTTTAAATGGAACGTCTTTGGTTTAGGTATTTTATTGCTTTGCTTCTTTTATTGTACTGGTGTCGATTTAAATGAAAAATAAGGTTGAGATCAGTTGTGGCGCTGGGGTACAAAGTGTGACTGTAAACGCCGCTGGGTGTAGGTTCGATCTCCACTCGAGAAAATTAAATATTTATTTAAATTTATATTTTCATTTCTTCGCTCTGGTGCCGAGGCAAAGCGTAAAATATACATTAGTTTCACACATATCCTATATTTTACATTACATTTTACAAGATATATAAAAAAAATATACTTATATTCTATTTACTATCGTTTATTCTTCAATTTATAAAAAAAACGAATATTCAAACTAACTAAAGTTAATTTTGCATTGCTCTCCAAATCCTGTATTATATTATATTATTTCATGTAAAATACCCACTTTATATTACCTACAAAGTGTAACGTTCAATTCCACCACTCAAGAAAGGTAAGGAGAAGTGACTAAACACTGTTGACTACCAATTATGCCACTATATACGCGAAATAAAGCATGGAGCTAAAAAAATATTCTACAATCATTTACATTCATACTAAAAAACTAAACGTACATTACAGTATATTACTATACCGAAGCTTTCTTTAGATTGAAGCGAAGCGGGCACAGTGAGCAAGCGATCTTATCACTGTCTTGTCAGTCCTTTTCTACAACCCTCTTTTAAAAGAAGTAGAAAAAAATGTAGCGGGCTTTCTTTTGTCATTTATCTTTTGAAAAATAGTTTCTTTTATAAAATAGGTTTTGTGTTATATCAATTATATTTCACTCTTAATTTCAAGGTCAGAAGTGTTTAATATTTGGGTGATGAATATATTATGTTCTTATTAAATTGTATATTTTTTTAAAGACCTAGTCAAAAAAATTCAGAATTTTATTATATAAACCAATATGTCACAGTATTTTGGTGGCAACCATATCTCAAGTAAAAAGTGGAAAATAAATTGATAGTTACTTACTAACTGATAGTTACAATTTTTTATTCAAATACGAGTTTGGGTAATATGTAAGATTAAAAAAATACTTCAAAATTGATATAAAATGTAATTTATTTGAACTAGAGAAGTACTACTTCAAGTACTATTTATTGATGAGCAAGATAAATATTTATAGGAAACTAAAATGGCGTTCGATTCAATTAAACTGATTCAAAGAGTACAGAAGCGTCGTTCTTAGCAATTTTCACAAAGCATTTCTTTTAATGCATTTCCAAATATAAGAGTAATGTAATGAATGGGCCATTTGCCTAATAGCTTTCGTTTCTTGTCCCAGTACTTTAAATTTTTAACAGTAATCTGTTAAGTCCCTCCTTGAGAACATTGCCTGCCTTTTTATTCCATCAGTATAATTTAAGTAGGCAATGAAGAAAGTAGAGGAAATTATTTACTTATTTTTCAGAGCACAGCAGGGTAGTTCTAGGACACTCCAGACATTTCTCATTTTCTACCCAATCCTGGAGGCATTGCGTATTGAACGGCGGGACTCAACGCCGAGCCTTGCTTTGACACCAGAGAAAACGAAGAAATAAGTATTAAATATTTCATAATAAATCAATCCCTCGAGTGGGAATCAAAGTGACAACCTGTCGCTTTTACAGTCACACACTTGTGCTCTGTGCCATGACTGGCTTCACCTATTATATGCACCTACATATACCTACGAGTATATAATGTAAAAGTATTTAGAAGTAAACTTTCACAATGATATTATTAGGTTAGTTTAACTAGTTCATTTGAACTTGCTTAGTTCCATTAACCTTATGTGGCCAATTAGCAATAAAGGCACAGATGGTCTTCCGGTGGAAAGAAGGCGCACTTTACATTTCTCCTTGTGTAATTGCTATGCTACTTAGGCCTTCCGTTACTTCATTTTAGTATAATATAGACATTTAAGTGCTATATTTATTTCATTTTATATTTACATTTCTTCGCTTTGGTGTCTAGGCGCGACGTTGAGTTACGCAGCTCAACACGCAATGGCCCCAGAATTCGGGGGAAAATGAAGAACGGAGTGTCTTAACACTAGGTTCCCTCTGCCTACCCTGCTGTGTGAAGCAGGTTTCATTTAATTTTAATTATCTAAAGGAATGTCTAACAGTCATTAGTACTACCGAAGTTTAATCAAAATATTTACAAATTGAACGCCGATATCTTGATTAAACGACAAAAGCAAACTTTTAGTGAGCATCGCATAATGAACTGAAACTTTCAATCAAAGGAATTATAAACCTTATTAAAGTGACTTCCATTGTAATTAATTACTTTGTTCAGATTAAATCCTTGTCTAAATACTGATAATAGAAATATATAAAATTTACTTTCAAATTAAACGAAAAATTTGCTATCTAGTTTTTGAATAAGAATTATTATCAAAAAAAAAAAACTCTAATTTGAATATACAATTTACAAATTTAACGTTAAATGACTCGAATATTTTTTACAATATCAATATTTTAATTTCTTCGCTCTAGTGTCCAGGCAAAATATGGTATAGAATTCCAGCACTAAATACTCTACCTACCCTGTTATGTGCGGAATACAGGGTATCACAATATTTAAAAAAAATTAATAATAATAAAGTAAATGTTAGTAAGGTTCCTCTCTGGAGTCCTAGCCACCGAAGGCTTGGACCCTTATCCCGCTCCCGGAAGAGTATTTTTTTTATACTTTTAAATGTATTTTTTATAACAATTTATATTTAAAAATGTAAGATTCTCTTGTATAATAAAAGTATATGTATGACATAAAGTAAACTATAACAGAAATTGTATTGTTGACCTTCAATACTAGTAACTAAATTAATAATCAATACACACAAACACATATATGTATATAACATAATTTCTATATAACATAATTATATGCTAATTTACAATCGACCTGCCCCTTTATACTGTCGTCAACGCTAAGGAATTCTCGATCAACGATCCACATGACTCATGCCAGCAGGTCATAATCGGACTGGTGGCTTTAATAAATCTTATTAGATACGCAAAGTGGCTCTATACGGTGTATTAAAGGCTATATATGGTGATATTTTCTATCTATATCTATTTTGGGGTTGAAATTTCAATTTTATCTATTTTTTTGTAATGATAATTGAAAATTATTTTTGAGTTTGGTATAGATTTGTTATCTATATTGTCTTATTAAATACGCAAAGTGACTCTATACGGTGTATTAAAGGCTATATATGGTGATACTTTCTATCTATATCTATTTTAGGGTGGAAATATATATTTTTATCTATTTTATTTGTAATGATAATTGAAAAAAGTTTTTTAGAATTTTGTATAAATTTTGTTTTTGAATAAGAGTTTGTATATTTTTGGACGTTTTCGAGTGTTTTGGTCGAATAAATTCCGCTTGACACCATAATAAACGTCGATACTGTTGTGTAAATGTCTTTGTTATTTAGGAAATTATCAATGGAATTTAACATTTAAAATAATATATTAAATGTAGAAAGAGGATGTTAAATGGTATAGGTACAAATTTAATTAATTAATATTGATGTTATAAATGTACTACACTTACATATATTTAAAAACATAGATACATAATTATTGTGTTGATATTGAAAAAAAAACAGTTCTTTGAAATAAATATATTATAAATTATATAAAACACTACTTGAAAAAAATACTTTAAGTAATTACAGTAAAAGTAATATACTTATGTATATCAAATAAATGCATTGTCTCACAGCACGAGTGATACGCATTCATCTTACATACATAGGTACATGCATTACATATTGTATAGGAAGTCACCTGCACATATAGGATTCATATTTCCATAGTAATGCTTCTTCCATTTTTTATTCTTCAGGGAGTCGAATTTTTAAAAGCCCCTCTCGTATGAGCGAACATTACAGAATTTCTGAAGAAGTCAGGTTTTAATGGGAAGTATTGTATAATTTCGTTATGAGTTTTTCTAAGATATTCATAAAATATACTTATGTAAATCAAATAAATCTTATAATATAAACTAGCTTTACTTTTGTTTTCAAGTCAGTCATACAAATTTAATATATATATATAGAGTAAAATATTCTGTCAAACAAAAGAACTTTTTTTTGTACCTCATTAAGCTATACCTAAATTATTTGTGTTTCTGTTGATTGTTTAAATTACAAAGAAAGTTTGTAACTTGTACCTACCTTAATTTTACTTTGAAAGTCGTAAGCTTGCAAAAATTATGATTTATTACTCTTAATGCCTGCCAGTATAAGTTGTTTGAAATAGTTTTGCCTTATCATGCGTGTGGCAAATTTTAACTTTACAAAGTTATTTACAATGAACATTATTTATATAAAAATAATAGTAACAAATTGTTATTGTATTCCGCTTTTTTTATTAATTATTAAATTAAATAAGGTCTATATACATTTTATATAACGAATACGTACTTATACATAATTAAGTATAAATATTTCCTTGCTCCAAAATGTATATAAAATGGCTTACATAAAGCATAAAAGTTTGTATTAAAAAATAACTAACAAAAATTACGTTTGCAAAACACGAACGAACTCGCCTAACAAGTTCTTTACTTGGCGTCTACCAAGTACCAAGTGGACTACAAAGGCGTTCGTACCGCCTTCACTCAAGTGCACTCAAAATAACAAACTAAACACAGTTTAAACTCAAAACAAACTTTAATTAAACATGACAACTGCTTATATTGCTATATTTCCATGTTAAATAACTTAGTTAAAACTTTTAAACTTTACCTCAGACAGGTCCGAGTCGCTTATAATTTTTTCGGTGATAGTAGGCTTCTTATCAGCCAGAGCCAAGCCAAGGTACATCACTAGTAACACCACTTTGGGTCCCATTGTGCCAAACTTACTTCACTATCACTGTCACTCGCGTAAGCCGTCCGAACAGACGCGCGGTGGGTTCCGACACGCGGCGATAAATGCCGTGAATGCGGGAGGCTCCGTGCGTCGTCTCTATCCTGCTCCCGCAGTACAGTTAGAGTACTTACTGGTCAGCCAGTTCGCTGGTCATTCAAAAATAACGAATGTTGAGAAGGTCACTAACGGATTTTAAGGTTAATGTCAAATATAATTATCGTCGGGTTCTCTATAAACTGCCTTTGAAGTCTTTTATTTGTATATATTTCGTATTGATAGTTTAAAAGTTAAATGTTATGCTTATTTAGATTGCTCTTTTTAATAATAGCTTATTTCACCGCATTTTTATTAAATTTTTTTTGCATGATATGCGTATCTTGGCATTTATGTAATTATGTAAAATATTCTAATTAAATAGAATTTACATACTTACTAAAATAATACATATTTAATTAATAATGTTATTTTGGAAATACTTTAATTAATAATGTATTTTTTTTATTTTTTATTAATAATGTTATGTTATTTTCAATTCGAGATTATAAGCAAAGAATCTTACTTAATCATACTCATACATGGAGTACAATTGAGAAATTATTTCTTTTATTTGTCTTTTATTTTTATTTGTTTTCGAGCATATGGTATTTAGATTTTTTATTTTTAAATGAGCATTCTTGGAAAATATTATATTTACTTCGTATTTATTTTATAAGGATATTCCAATTAGGTTAAAAATTATAGTAGGTAATTATAGTACTTCCTCTACAAACTGTATCAATTTATTTACCCATCTAACAATCATCCTGTATAATGGACATTTACAGCACATACATAAATTACATAAAAAACATCTATTACTTTTTACAATACAATACGACAAACGACAATACAAAACAAAACAGAAGTCTCACACCAGATTGGGGAAGTATTTCTTTCCACTACACAATCAGTTCTCATCACTTTTATCAGTACAACGCTATAAGCAGGTAGAAATTGGGAATTCTTTATAAAAACAAGGAACAATCGCTTGCGGGTGTGTGTCGCGCATCTTAAACAAGTATTTACTGCTGGCATCTCGTGTCAAACGTTTTAATTTTATAATATAAATAATTTTAGCTAATGTTGAATGTCATATTGGTTGGGACGTGATGTCAGCTTTAACCCACTGAGGTTTCGCGTTTGGGGAGATAAATTACTATTTAGTAATATTTTCATGTCCTTTTGGTAACAAGGTAAAGCGTGGTGTTGAGTTCTACCACTCAACACGCAATACCTCGAAAATTCAGCGTAAACTGGGAAACAAAGTGTCTTTTCACTAAGTTCTCTCTGCCTACATTACTATATGTTACAACTAATAATAAAACGTAGTGACTCATCACTAAGTATATCATTATCACTCATGAATAACTCTACAAAAGAGCACGTTATTATTATATGGTGTAATTAGGCCAAACAAAAAACTAAAACTCTACTAAAATCCACGTGAAAAAAAATTGTATTTACTACGAGAATAGCCGCTACATAATAAAAAAATCTATTTTAGAATACAAACCTTTTGACGTCAATGGTCATTATTAACTTTGTACCCTACAGTATTGTCAAATACAAATGTACTAAATGATATTCCTCTTATAAAATATATGAGATTCTATTTCTCTATCAAGAGTGAAAATGCTCGAGTGTCTAGTATATTTGCAAAATATAGGTATAGCGTCTCTACATGATATTATATACTATTACCGTATACACGATGATTGTGGGTTTGAATCCCACTGGGGAAAATTATTAATATTATTTTTTTCTCTGAACTGGTGAAATGAACTGGTGAACAAAAATTAGTGAAATCGTGAACGAATGAGTGGTGTCTTAACATTAGGTTCCCATGGCCTATCCTGCTTTATGCGGATTAAGCTCGAAGTTAAAAAAAACATATATCTATTTCATTCATTGTATTTCAGTAACTATATTTGAATTTAAGAAGAATCTTATTTGAAATTGAAAGTTTCCTAGGGTCGCGTTAAAGGAAGAAAGAATAACAATGTTATTTATAGTAGTTTTAAGGAACTTCTTTAATTTCAATTTGCTATGTTCTATATTGAAAACAAGACTTAAAGCAGATACGATACGACCGCTCTTCTGTGGTCATCGAAATACTCATCTTATATTCAAATTTATGAGCGAGTTTCGACTGAGGTTATTATACATCGTCTTTCTCCAGTAATAATGTATTGAGGTGGTATTTTGGCACAATGTACGGAGTCAGATATGATTATTTTTGCCTAATACTAAAACGTATCTATATTTATGTAATATATTAAGTGTATTTTTAGATAAACAAAATAAAAATATTACGATTCCAGTCTGTTTTCAGTATTGTTAAGGTTCTCCCACTAAAAATAGGTTTTTTTGAGGCGTTAAGTGTTGAATGGCGAAACTCAACACGCACTGGAAATATAGATTCATATAATAAATATCAAAATTAGCTTCACGCTGTATCCCGCCCACAGCAGGTTAGGAAGAGGGAACCTCGTGTTAAAGATTGCTAAAGATAATATATTGCTAAAGATATAGGAGAATTTCTCTATAAATACTCGAGTTATTTCTTCTGCGTACCTCTGGATCAGTCCACGGTAAACATATTCTCACTAAGGCATAGTTGTCGTGGTTCTCGTAAATATTATCAAAAATATTTTAGTATAAGATATTTGTAATAATCTTTCAGGTAAAATATTAGCCGTATAAAATTCGAAATGAATTTTATAGTGAACCGGAAAAAAAGATATTAAAACATTTATAATAAATCGATATTATGTTTCTCAGTAGTTAGAAGTTTTGTATGTCGTTATATTAATATACAATTTATCATTTAGTAGAAAGAAGAAATTAATTATCTTCTTTGTTATGCATTTTCTATTAAACGATAACGATGTATGAGCCTCTTGAGGACAAATCTGTATAAGCATTTGCTATATTGTGAATAATTGGGTCTTTGTTTACGTACCGTATTTGTGCTTGCACATTCCATTTTGAAACAATAATGGCAAAAAGTATTACCTCTGACCTACCTTGCTAAGTATATACAATGTGAAGTTAAAATTATCAAATTATTATTAAAATAAATTATTATATAAGTATGTGTACCATGTTACCATTATAAATACGCATGTTTTTTTTACAAATAAATAGTCCTAGTAATTCTCGTTTGCTTATGAAGATATGCAAAATTCTTCATTCTACCAAGATATTTCTTCTATCGTAAGTAATATTCATTTGGGGGTATATCTATGTCTAAAAATTATTATTTTGAAAGAAATAATCGTTTTTTGGTCTATTACGACATCCTGTTAATATTACAAAGGAACAAAAAATTGTAAGCAGATTCAAAAATATACACCCCATCTTCTAAATGTGTTACTTTGTAAGCTTAATGAAAACGCTGCTATCTTTTAATTATTAGCCTTGCAACAAAATTCAAGCTGCAACATAGTTGTGAGGTATGATGTGACTTTTTCATTAGAAATAAAGGAAGAATTTTGTAAGTTTTTATAATATAAAAATTCACAAGACATTTGCAAAACTAAATTATACTAACATACCTATAGTAGCTACCAGCTTCAACCAAAAGAAAATTTACAATAAAACCTCAAAAATCAGTCGTGATTGTGATGAATTATTGTGGATAAAACACTCCGCTCTTTACTTTCCGCTGCTTTCTGGAGAGTGAAGAAATGAAAATATTAAATATTTAATTTCCTCGAGTGGAAATCGAACTCACTCCTGCGCTACGTTTGCTTCAAATTTATATATTATGTAACATTATTATAAGATGCTCAAAAAGCTGGAAATAAAAACTTCCCATACATGGCCTAAATATATATATGGTTATATTGGTGTTTGATGTCTGTCGTTTCTGCCAAAAAGCAAGGGGTGATAGAGGGCCCTCAGACAGGAGTAATTGTCGAGTGTTGTACATATTTATACGTATCTTCCTTTATTTTGATATAATGGATGTCAGTGAGAAGGGAACTGGGGACGTCGGATAAAGTGGTAATATGAAAGCTTGTATATGAGTATATCAACGAGAGTCAAGACTCTTGCGGTGAGCTGCCTTTATAATTGCTGTAAATACGTACGGTGTAACATATTTTTATGGTTGTTTTGAAAATTTCTGTATTGTCTTAGTTGTCAGTTTTTTTTAAATCGTTACTTTTTATTAGCTACATGCTGACTATCGCATATAGCAGGGTAGGCAGAGAGAGTCTAGTGTTAATACACTCCACTCACCACTTTCTGCCGAAATCTGGACGCATTGCACGTTGAGTGGTGGAGTTCAACGCAGCGCTATGCCACCAGAGGCACCTGATACCAGCTAAGAAATGAAAATATTAAATATTTATTTCTTCAAGTTGGAATCGAACCCACAACCTGTCGCGCTTACAGTCACACGCTTGTACCCCAGCACCACGACTGGCAACAATACTGAAATTTTATTAATGATTAATTTAAACCTCAATTAATTTTTACTTGAAATGTAGCTGTTATTTAATTTAATATTTTATATAAGTAGTAAATAAAATTCACCAAATAAAATCTATAGACTAAAGATATCGATTAAAATATCATGTTTCAATTCAAATGAAAAGGAACTCGTGTATTAAGAATACCAAGCAGGCACCTAGAGCGCCTTTAAAAATTAAAAGAATATGAAACAAAGGCTAAACACGTTTGTCTGGTCTCGGCGATTTTGCGAACATGACATGAATAAGCCTATAAAATCAATTTTTTGTTAGAAAAATTATGCAGAATCAATTTAAATACTTTACTGACTCAATTTCCTGCGTATAAAATTATATTTTATTGTAGTATAAAAATAGGGTTATAAAAGTCTTAGTAAAATAAAAAACCTCTTTTTATTTAATTTCATGTCTTTCATTACTTCACTATGTATCCCACACGAGAAGGCAATTCAAAGTCGCGCTTTACTTTGTTACTAGAGCAAGGATATGAAAATATAAAAAAAATCTTAATTAAATCTTAATTATACTATTCAAATATAATATATCGGAAATTTTCATGATATTTTTTACTCCAATTTATAATATACATGTTTTAGATATAATAAAGATAACATGGCTGATTTTTAAATATAAAAAAAATCTCAATATAGCACGGTCGAACCGCTAATTAGGTACGCGTGGTGACAGAAGCATGATCTAATGAAAATGTAAAGGCACAATTTGGCAAGAGTTCTGTTGCTTATTTAGGCTAACATGATATTAGGTTATGCATAATAAAGTTGTTAGAGTTCGAAGCACTGGCTCCAGGCCAGAATGCGTAAGGATAAAATGTTGTCGAAAAATGTTGTTGCGAAACCTGCTTGTCGTGACGAGGTCTAATTATAAGTTAGAAACACAGGGAATATAATAAAAAGTTAGGCCGGCACGTTAATTGTAGATATTAAATGATTCTTTGTTTATAGAGCTATGGAATATTATAATGCATTATATTTTGTTAATCGAAATTCCTTTTCAGTAAATATCGACGTAGCCCGATGAGAACGTATGGCTTAGTTGGTCACAGGGCTTGCACGGTTCTAAAGAGTCGCGGGTTCAAATCCAGCTATGTTTAAATTTTTATGTTTTCTAAAAATTATTAATATAATCTTGCATGTAGCAGGTTAGGTAGAGGAAATCTAGTTTTAAGAGACCTCGCTCCCTTGCGCCACGACTGGCCTCTTATAAATTTTTCATTTATAGTATTATTAATTTTGACTATCGATGAGCTAAGCCGTTAATAAAAAAAAGGAAATTAAGTCAAAACACATGCAACATATTTATAGATAATAAAACAATGGAGAAATATTTTTAAGCTATAAAAATATTTTTAAGAAAGTTCCAAGTTCCCAACATGTTCAGCCAAAGCTTTAGATTAGACCGCTCGTCGCTTGAAAAGACTTATAACGCCAATACTTGGATTTAGTGGACTCAAATAAATCTAAAAGTATGAGTGTGAAACATAAAAATAGAAATATTTTAAGTTTTCAAATATGCTTTTATAGCAATATGTTTTCCTATAAATATATGTATTTGTATACATTATTTTATCGTCACGCTATATTACTTATTCATACACAGCAGAGTAGTCAGAGGGAACCGAATATTAAGACATTCCGTTCATCTTTTTCCGCCGAATTCGGAAGGTATTAACGAATATATTTAATTTTTTTTTAATGATAATTCAATTACGTCATAATTGCTCCATATAAGAAACATGTTCCACTTTTAGATAACCATTCCGGAGTCTCATAGTGAGAAGAGGTTTAAAATATAATTCTTTATTAGCTTCATTTATTTTTCTACAAGCAGCTAACTAAGTTGTCTAAGTCTTACTGCGCCACGACGGCGTTAAGCTTTAGATCCCTAGTTTATATATTTCACGATTCGATACTATTGGAACATAACTTTAAATATTTAGTCCATTTAGAATACATAAAATACTTAAAAGTCGAATAAATAAGTTAGTGCACCCTCGTATCCAAGGTATCCTGACTCCGGATATGTGAGGGGAGCAGCTCGGAAATACGCGCGGGTTAATGAGTGAACCTTTGCCACAAAATGTACAATTTGTGGCGTAAATACAATTTGTTTTATCCGAAAAATGTTCAAATATTCTTTTATTTGTATTTTTTTTTGTAGGTACTATAATTTTTATGTAGGTATATTAATATAAATCACGTTTTTAAAGGATAGGTCAGTAAAAATTTTTTTTTACTTCTTCTTTTTGGTTGTATAAATTTCTTTTTGAAGATAAATAATTCAAAATTATTTTTAACATTTTTAAAGTGTTGTTAAACACTTAGGAAAGAAAAATACTTTTAAAGAAACGTATATGAATATTTAACGTAGCGAGATTTGATTCTCTTGGAAACCGTCCAAGCTCCGTCTGTCTTAGTGGTCAGAACGTTTAGACGGTTTCCAAGAAGCATAGGTTCATATCCCGCTATGTCCAAAAATTTTATACGTTCCTAAAAAAAAGTATAAGTCAGGAATATTTATTACATGTCCAAATATTACAAAGTTTAACTTAGATATTCTGTGGTCAGCAATTATGTGGCACAATATAACGAAGTCACAGCAACTGATATCAGAACACGCCAACGAATATGCGAAACTAGTGTCGTTTAACTACAGAATACGCCCGGACGCACGCCGGCGGCAAAGTTGATAGTTGTTCAACCGAAATCAATTAGTTATAATAGGGAAATGTATCACAGCAAATTGGGTGTACTGCAGTACAATGTATGTATGTATGTCTATATATCTTTGTATTTATATGTATATTTGTTGGTATTTTTTTATTTATTGGCATATATGTTGGGGCCAGTCATGGTGGCAGGCACAGGCACAAAGTGGGATTGTAAAACCGAATGGTTTTTGGTTCGATCCCCACTCGCAGAGATGAAATATGTTTTTAAATTTATATTTCAATTTCATCACTCTGGTGTCGAGGCAAACCGCGGCGTTAACTTCTGCCATTCAACACGCAATGCTTACAGAAGTGGGGAACGGAGTGTCTTAGGTAATACTTGGTTCCATCTGCCTAACCTGCTGTGTGTGAGATTAATTTTTTGATTTAATTTATAAATAATCTAACGGATTAAGATAATTTCATGACAATTTCGAGACATCAAAGTAGTACATCTGCATATTCACTTTAAATTAACAACATTTTCTATTGACATTTGTTACTTTGTTATACTTTTGACTTTAAATTTAAATTATACACTTCTCTTGTTTACCTTAATATGTTGGTACCGAAATTACAGGGCTGCGGCAACGGTGTGGACATGCCACAGACCATTTTGAGGACGACGCTTTTATAATTCGGTCCATTTAGGAGAAATTACTTAATTACACATATATTTCGACGATCGTGATGAGAATGTTATCTTGTCGTTATTTATGTATATTTTAATGGCTTTATGAGGGTTGCCATAGGAGGATTAATTATGGCTGTCGTTCTAGCCGCAATCGGTTAAATGAGTTATTTTCATTTCCTTCCTTTGTACGACAAGTTCCGTCGCACTCAACCCGCACGTCCGGAATTCGGATGAAAATTAGAGAACATTATGTTTGTCAAGAGTCAGCTAGGTTCTCTATACAGATTGAAACTGTAAAACTTACATATATTGCATCGCATTGTATATTTACAGAAGAATTTTCAAATTATATTAGAATTTATGTTTAGGTTAATCATCCTACGTGCATAAGTTCTATATATTTGTAAAATAATATTAGTAGGCTCATATAGTTAAAATTCATATAGCTTAATAAGGCTAAGGCTAAGGCTTTCTTTTTTTTGCTATACGTTTGCAATAGAAATCTACATAATATAAAAAATCAAAATCTGTGTTGTCCAATATAATGAGATTTAATTCTAATCTTCTAATAATAGGTATAATTGTCAGGTCAAATATACATATAAACAATAAATTATAATTAATCATTGTACTCATTAAAATAATGATACATGTCAAATAACTAATTTAATATTTTTAGTAGTTTTTTGAGCATACAGATTGTATCTTCTATATATATAAAAGGACTTGTCCTCACTGACTGAGGTAAGACGCACGCACAGCCGTAACCGCTGTGCGTAGAAACGTGAAATTTGGACAGATATTTACTTTCGTAATCTGGACATCCACTAAGAAGGGATTTTGAAAAATTTTTACCCTAAAGGGGTGAAATAGGGGTTCAAAGTTTGTATGGAAAAAAAATTAAATCGGCACCGATTTTTATAAAATTTGAAATTTAAATTTTTAAAAGTATTTAATTGAACACGTGTTTAATCGTTTTCTAGAATTCTCCCCTTAAGGGGGCAAATAAGGGGTTGAAAGTTTGTATAGATTTTTTTTTAAATCGGCACCAATTTTTATAGAATTTTAAATTCTGACTCTTAAAAGTATTTAATTGAATACATGTTTCATGGTTTTCTAGAATTCTTCCCCTAAGGGTGCAAACAAAGGGTTGAAAGTTTGTATGGAAAAATCTTTAAAACGCCATCGATTATTATAAAATTTTTAATTTAGACTCTTAAAAATATTTAATTGAACATGTGTTTCATGGTTTTCTAGAATTCACTCCTAAATAAGCAAGCGAAGCTGCGCGCGTCCGCTAGTATAATATAATTTGTCGATATTATCTATAACTTCATGGTAGGTTATTTTTACCCAGAGCACAAAATTACAATAAACGTTGACGTTATTTTTATACAATAATACCATCTACCCACACGCGGAATCATCGCCTAAAAGTAACTATTTTTATATCATAGCCAAATTATATATATTTTTTACCTAAATATAGCTTATGTAATTATTCTGATGTATAAACTACATTACTGCAAAGTATGTCCAGTAGATATTGCGTAAAAGCAGAACAAACGTACACCATCAAAAACTTTCACATTTATAATATTAATAAAATATAATTAATACAAATATCACATTTAACGTACAAATACTACCCTTAAATAAGCCAATAAACAATGTGTGAAATATAACGCTTTTTTCCTATTCCTTTGCGATGAAAGGCTGACTGGACGTCGGACGTCGAACAATGTGGTGCTTAATAGGATTTGCTACAGCTGTACAAAATCTATGGCCGACTGCTAAAGACGTCAAAGGCAAAATGTTTAGTTATTATTGAATTAGCAAATATTTAACCTATTATGTACTGCGAAAGGAATTTAATAAATATTTGATTTATTGTTTATATTTCAATATTTGCTATTCCTTATGCAATTGATAAAATTTCTTAATGTATTCTTGAATCACGTTGTGTACACAGAAAGTGTTTAACACTAAACGCTTTTGTCTCATCTATTATTTAGTGTATGTTATTTTATTTTCATTGTATCCTAAACATAGCAGGAAACGTGACGGACGTGGGTGCTTAAGCTCTCTGTTCTATTGAAACACTGCCGTTCTTCTCTTCTTTCTTCTCCATTACATCTTATATATTTTTATAATTCAGGTAATAATATGATCGTTAATGCGTGCAAAGCTAACTAATTAAATTAAGACTATCAAATAAACTACCGAAAGTAAGAAGAGTTTTAAACAAATGTTCCTAGCTTATTCAAAATCCTAAAATATACGATACAGACGAGAATCTTTACTATCTAGATAACATGGCAAGCCTCTATAAATTGCTGCCAGTGAGGTGTGCTGAGGACAGGAACAATCACGTTGCCTCTAAGGGCTGTTTTCCATTATATACGTAGACTAAGAATAGAAAAATAAGCCTTCTTTCTCGTTCTTAGAATATATTCTAAAAATTCTGAAGTAGTTGAGAACAGCCGTGGCTCAGGAGCACAAACTGTAACTGTAAACGTGAGAGATTGTGGGTTCGATTCCTACTCGAGGCGATATGTTCGATTCGTTTCCTTGCTCTGGTAATGAGGAAAAGTGCGATGTTTAGTGCACGCAATGGCTCAAGAATTCGGCGGCAAGTGAGAAAAGGATGTCACTTAATGTAAATAGAGTTTTAACACTAGGTTCCCAGATTCCATGTGCCTTCCCTTCTGTATGCGGAATAAATAATTTTATTAGTTCAGAAAAAAAATCATTGGATTAGAATGATTAGATAAACAAATTGTAACTTTTGATTGTATTGATGTTCAGGGTCTATTTTCACAATGAAAATACACTCTAATAATTTTTAATTCATATTTGTACGAAAGCTAGAGCAAAACCAAACATTATTCGTTATTATTTATTATTATTCCGATATGCTCCAAATATTATTTTTAATTCTGATAAGTTTGATATCAAGACAGTAAGTTTAAAATTTAATAATTAAATAATTAAGCAATATATTCAATATTTTCAAGCTATAGCATAAATTATTATGTAAAATACATCATCTTTAAGTAGATGGTAAAATAAAAATAAACATAGAAAGCCATCCCAAACATTTTGTTTAAAATTTTACATAATATTTTGTACTGAAAATGTGTTATTCGGAAACTGTAGTGTAGTCGATCGTATGAGCGTAAAAACCTAACCAATTTTCCTTTTTGATGCGCCTCTCGATCAAAGGCCGCTCGGTGGAGCGACGGCGAAATTCGTTCTTGCCTCATAAAATTCATTACATGATCCTATGTAAATTATGCTTTGTTTTGTGGACATTTAAATAAAATTGTTGTACACAAATTTCAAGCTAAAATGTTTTATTTTTATCTGGTTTACTATTTTCATTATGGTATTAATATACCTACGTTATAGGAGAAATTTACAAGCAAAATTCAACATAGTGTTAGAACTAAATTATAACGATTTTTTAAACTTTATCTAATTTTATTTTGCCTTTTATTGACCAAAAAAAAAAAAAATTTTTACTCGTTTATCTGTCAATAGAACATAAATAAGTTGTAACAATGCATATAAGAATTTAGACGTAACTTGATGAGTACATATGGCTTAGTGCTCAGAGTGCTTGGACGGTTTCCAAAAAGCGCGGGTTTAATTTTGTTACGTTTAAAAAACAAATATATGATTTCTAAATAAATATTACAATATTAAGATTTTCAACTATTAAAATAACTTATACTAACTGAAGGTTCTATAAATGCTAGTGTAGTTTATTTGCTATTACTAAAATGTTGAATAAATACTAAGAGTGAGTGGACAGACAAACTCTCGACAAAGTAATTGGACAGTCAGATCAGATTCTATAAAAATTAAGATCGAAAAAAATTAATAATTAAATTATATTTTCCTTGCATTTATATTTGAATGTATATACAAATTAAATATACAATAATATACCAACATATAGCCAAATTCATTAAGGTTTCATTAAAAACGATAATTAACGCACTGGAGTACGGCTTTGGTGTTTGTTATTGCAATTACCACATACTGTTATGCTTATATATATATCACACTATGTGAAATTTCACTACTAATTAGTTAATCATTATTTGAAATTTCGCTTCTAAAATGTAATCATTATTTTATTATAATAGTAATTATTTATAAAATATAGAACAAACTACTTACCTATGTATAATTTTTAATATATATTTTTTTTCTTTCACGCTTTATCCCGCAACTGTACATTTGACTTTGCGTGTTGAGTGGGAAAACCCCTATAAATTTTTCAGAGCAAACAATAGTAATGTCGTTTCTGCTCACTTATAATAGACTTTATTCTTATGTATATGGTAACAGACTAAAGCTAGCTAAAGATTTTTCGTATTTACGAAATATATTTTAATTTGTAATTATAGTCCCCATAATAAATAAAAATTGAATGAATTCATTTAGATTTATTAGTTTTATTCAGGTGTGCTAAATAAAATATAATTTTTAAAATATATTTTTTAAAAATTATTTTACACGACAAATCTTTTAATATGTTGTATAAAACAAAATACTTCAAAAGGCATCATAAAATTAAATTATTTTCAGCCGACGAGAGCTGATGAAAAAGGTTGCATAATAAACTCGAGGACCTTAAAATAAAATACATAACTACCCCAACAAAGATCCACCCTTGTTGTCATAAAACAATAATTTGCATGAAGAATGAGACCATCTGGTCCGTGTTGGGAAGTTGAAACACATAATTATTTTAAGCACCATCTGTTCGCGACAACCGACGCGCATCATCGGCTGTGAACTCGTCACAACATGTTAGAGACTGTTTAGTTTGGCAAAAAGTGACGTCATACCACTCTCGTAATTTTGAAAGTTATTATTAGTGTCTTTTCTAAATTAATAGTGTTTTTTCCTTTGTAAATAAGTAATTACATTAAATAATAAATATAAATAGATTTGGGTTCCGTTTTAGATAATAATTTTCGACTTTATATCGTATTTGAATAGTTGTACTATGATTTGCCGCATTAATCGCTTTTTATATAATAGTAACTTCCGTATAGTAAATTTTATTATTAATTATTGTTTGTCATAGTTTTCTGTAACAAAATAACAGATTTGTATATTCCTAATGTGTGTAATTAATTTTAGAGAGAATTTTCATTGTAAAAACTCATGTAAAATTCGTCATCGTAACAGCATTTTTCGTAATTTAATAATAGATAATACTTAAATAGTATAATGTTTATACATAGATAGATAGAT